>JAJGRX010000791.1:0-2500 GCA_025461125.1 Carex kokanica
TGCGTGGCCGCCCCCACGCTTGGGCTCCCCGCTCAACCGACTCCCCCCGCTTTTGCGTGGCTGCACCGGCGGGGGCATGTACACCCTTGGGCATGTACATGGCAGCACCGACGCTGAGCGCCAGCAGCACCAGCGCAAAGCACCGGCGGGGGCATGTACACCCTTGGGCATGTACATGGGGGGGCACCCCTTCTGAAAATCTTGCCCCCCTATAGGGGAATACTGGATTTGGGGCTCCAGCCACGCCCAGGGTTACCACCCCCTGAAAATCCCCCATGTCATAAACGGTCGTGTTGCACCGTTTTTTTACGCGATCTCACCAGTTTTGCACGCAACTTGACCCGATAAACCGTTTTTTTTAAATTTCAAAAATTTTTTTCAATTTCAAATTTTTTTTCAAAATTCAAATTTTTTCGAAAATTCACAAACTTTTTTCAAATTTCAAATTTTATTTCAAAATTTCCAATTTATTTTTCAAAATTCAAAATTTTTTTTCGGGTTTCAATTTTTTTTTTCAAACTTGGCCGCCCCCACGCTTGGGCTCCCCGCTCGGCCGACCTTCCCCCCGCGTTTGCGTGGCTGCGCCCACGCTTGGGTTCCCCGCTTCAGGCCGACTTCCCCCCGCTGGGCTCCCCCACGCTTGGGATCCCCCCGCTGGCCGACTTCCCCCCCGCTTTTGCGCTGCCCCCACGCTGGGCGCTCCCCCGCTCAGCCGGCTTCCCCCCGCTTTTGCGTGGCCGCCCCCCGCTGCGGCTCCCCGCTCAGCCGACTTCACCCCGCTTGGGCTCCCCTCTCAGCCGACTTCCCCCCGCTTTGCGTGGGCCGCCCCCCGCGCTGGGGCTCCCCGCTCAGCCGACCTTCACCCCGCTTGGGCAGCCCGCTCAGCCGACTTCCCCCGCTTTTGCGTGGCGCCCCCACGCTGGGGCTCCCCGCTCAGACCGACTTCCCCCGCTTTTGCGTGGCCGCCCCCACGCTTGGGCTCCCCGCTAAGCCGACTTCCCCCGCTTTTGCGTGGCTTCCCCCACGCTTGGGCTCCCCGCTCAACCGACTTCCCCCCGCTTTTGCGTGGCTTCACCGGCGGGGGCATGTACAACCCTTGGGCATGTACATGGCAGCACCGACGCTGAGCGCCAGCAGCACCAGCGCAAAGCACCGGCGGGGGCATGTACACCCTTGGCATGTACATGGGGGGGCACCCCTTTTGAAAATCTTGCCCCCCTATAGGGGAATACTGGATTTGGGGCTCCAGCCACGCCCAGGGTTACCACCCCCTGAAAATCCCCCATGTCATAAACGGTCGTGTTGCAACCGTTTTTTTTAACGCGATCTCACCAGTTTTGCACGCAACTTGACCCGATAAACCGATTTTTTTTTTAATTTCAAAATTTTTTCAAATTCAAATTTTTTTTTCAAAATTCAAATTTTTTTCGAAAATTCAAACTTTTTTCAAATTTCAAATTTTTTTCAAATTTCAATTTTTTTTTCAAAATTCAAAATTTTTTTTCGGGTTTCAATTTTTTTTTTCAAACTTGGCCGCCCCCACGCTTGGGCTCCCCGCTCGGCCGACTTCCCCCCGCTTTTGCGTGGCTGCGCCCACGCTTGGGTTCCCCGCTCAGCCGACTTCCCCCCGCTGGGCTCCCCCACGCTTGGGATCCCCCCGCTGGCCGACTTCCCCCCGCTTTTGCGCTGCCCCCACGCTGGCGCTCCCCGCTCAGCCGGCTTCCCCCCGCTTTTGCGTGGCCGCCCCCCGCTGCGGCTCCCCGCTCAGCCGACTTCACCCCGCTTGGGCTCCCCTCTCAGCCGACTTCCCCCCGCTTTGCGTGGCCGCCCCCCGCGCTGGGGCTCCCCGCTCAGCCGACTTCACCCCGCTTGGGCAGCCCGCTCAGCCGACTTCCCCCGCTTTTGCGTGGCGCCCCCACGCTGGGGCTCCCCGCTAAGCCGACTTCCCCCGCTTTTGCGCTGCCCCCACGCTGGCGCTCCCCGCTCAGCCGGCTTCCCCCCGCTTTTGCGTGGCCGCCCCCCCGCTGCGGCTCCCCGCTCAGCCGACTTCTCCCCGCTTGGGCTCCCCTCTCAGCCAACTTCCCCCCGCTTTGCGTGGCCGCCCCCCGCGCTGGGGCTCCCCGCTCAGCCGACTTCACCCCGCTTGGGCTCCCCGCTCAGCCGACTTCCCCCCGCTTTGCGTGGCAGCCCCCCGCGCTGGGGCTCCCCGCTCAGCCGACTTCACCCCGCTTGGGCTCCCCTCTCAGCCGACTTCGCCCCGCTTTGCGTGGCCGCCCCCCGCGCTGGGGCTCCCCGCTCAGCCGACTTCACCCCGCTTTTGCGTGGCCGCCCCCACGCTTGGGCTCCCCGCTCAGCCGACTTCCCCCGCTTTTGCGTGGCTTCCCCCACGCTTGGGCTCCCCGCTCAGCCGACTTCCCCCCGCTTTTGCGTGGCTGCACCGGCGGGGGCATGTACACCCTTGGGCATGTACATGGCAGCACCGACGCTGAGCGCCAGCAGC
>JAJGRX010001419.1:0-65884 GCA_025461125.1 Carex kokanica
GCATTTGGTCCCTTCATTGATAATTTTGTGGATAATTAGGTGGTGGTATTTGGAAGGAACTACCAGGATAAATAGTTGACATATTGACGTCAAATATTTCGTGGGACATTCTCGCGACAGATTCTTCCACCGATTCGCGATGAGGAGTTGTCATTTTTTAAACCTATTCAAAAAAAAATGCAAATTACTTAACATATTCAAAAAATAAATCTAACATATTTATTTAACCTATTAAAATAAATTCGAATTTGAAAAATAAAATCCAACCTATTCAAAAATAAATGTAATTACTTAACATATTCAAAAAAAAATCTAACCTATTTTTTTAACCTATTAAAAATAAATCCGAATTTGAAAAATAAAATCTAACCTATTCAAAAATAAATGCAATTACTTAACATATTCAAAAATAAATCTAACCTACTTTTTTAACCTATTAAAAAATAAATCCGAATTTGAAAAATTAAATCTAACCTATTCAAAATAAATGTAATTACTTAACATATTCAAAAAATAAATCTAACCTATTTTTTTAACCTATTAAAAATAAATCCGAATTTGAAAAATAGAATCTAACCTATTCAAAAATAAAGGTAATTACTTAACATATTCAAAAAATAAATCTAACCTATTTTTTTAACCTATTAAAAATAAATCAGAATTTAAAAATAAAATCTAACCTATTCAAAAATAAATGTAATTACTTAACATATTCCAAAATAAATCTACATATTTATTTAACCTATTAAAAATAAATCCGAATATGAAAAATAAAATCTAACCTATTCAAAAATAAAGGTAATTACTTAACATATTCAAAAAATAAATCCAACCTATTTTTTTAACCTATTAAAAATAAATCCGAATTTGAAAAATAAAATCTAACCTATTCAAAAATAAATCTAATTAACATATTAAAAAAAAAATCTAACATTTTTAGCAATCCACTAAGAATCAATTTTTTAGTCCAATTACTCTACAAAAATAAATCTAACATTCAATTTAAATTCTAAATTTCTCTACAAAAATAAATCTAACATCAAATTTTAATTTAAAATTACTCTACAAAAATAAATCTAACATTCAATTTAAATTCTAACATTCTCTACAAAATCTAACAAAAATAAATTTAAGTTAAACTAATTGAAACAAAAAATAAATCTAACATTCATATTTCAATCTAACAAAATTTAATCTAACATGAAATAAATGTAACCTTTAAATCTCACGGGAAAATCTTGCGGGAGGTGCCGAACTTCGTAATTTCAATACCTTCGTAATTCCGTTTGCGTATTTGTAGAATGAATTAAATTTACAACTATATTTCTTTTTAACAATAAATTTAAAATTGAGAATAATGAAAATATTGAGATTGAGATTGAGTTGAGAGAATGAGAGATGAAAATATTGAGATTGAGATGTGAAAATTTGTGAGGATGGGAGTGTATTTAAAGAGTTTTGTTTGGGGGAATGCAATTTGAATTTTAAAAAAAAAACTGAAAAAAAAACGGTCAAATCGGGTAGGATTTTGTTTGGGGGGAAATGGGAATGAAATTTGAATTTTAAAAAAAATCTAAAAAAAAATGGTCAAATCGGATAGGGTACGGGTCAAATTCGGGTAGGGTACGGGTAGCACGGGTTTAGGGTACGGTTATCACGAGTCAAGGGTGTGGGTACGGGTTAGGCGGGTACACGAACCGGACCGGGTTATCACGGGTTTAATGGCAAAAAACCGGGTCCGGCCCTTTTCAACCCTTACCCGGGTTACCCGTGGACCCGTGTCAAACCCGGACACGGTCCGGACCGGACCGGGTTTGACCCGCCCGGGAAATTTCAAAACACTAGAAGTGCCTTTATTGACTGGTCAATGGTCAATTATTAATTACCTTGTGTATTTAGGATAGATAATTAGATCTAGTCATAAGTATTTTAAAAATGCATTTTCTTTTCAACTAAACGGGCCTTTTTTTTTCAACTAGACGTGCCTTTAATCGTCTCCATAAGCTTTTTTTTTTTTTTGAAAATAAAATAGAAGTGCTTATCGTATCAATTATTGAAGCGCATGTGCTCTTCAATAGTGGCGGATCCAGTAAGGTCTAGGGAGAGACATTGTCTCATTGGATTTTGATACTTAGTGCAAATATACAGGTCATAGTTCTATTTTGTCCTTCTCTGAAAAAAAATTTGTCCCTCTCTGAATCCATTAAGGTCATACTGTTGAAATTTGAACCTTTTAGTGCAAATATATTGGACCAAGCCCAAACAAAATAGATAATTTGTCACTGGCTTCCAGTATCCCAAGTCACTGGCTCCCAACTCCCAAGTCAATCGCTGATGAATGGATGCAAACAACATCAAGTTGGCTGTTATTTCTTCTTTAATTTTGAGAAAACAATACAAAAGCTTCTTAACAAAATTTAATTAATTGCATTTGTACACACGCCTACTAAAAATTGTCAAATTCTAATGTTGTCTTTCTCATTAACAATAATTAATTATTTTTTTATCTACTACCTGATTAGATAATGGGTTTGAATCTAATAAGCTATTTGAATCTGATTTCTGCTCCTCTCTGACAAAAATCTTGCATCTGCCCCTGCTCTTCAAGAATAGCTTGTTCAAGATTGCTTGTTCCGATTTTTATTAAAATTTAAATTATTTGGTAATTTAAAAAAAAATTAAACTTATTTGAATCTGACTTATCATATGTTCTAAATCAAAATGACTCTTAAACACATACAATTTAGAAAGTCACACAATTAACCTCCGATCAAACTCGATTCAAACTTGAACGACATACAATTTGAAATATTGGCTCGAAAGTAGATGAAACAATTCAAGATGATATGAACTTCAATACAAAAATAATTTTATTTAATACATAGTCTCTAATTACATGGGTCCAAGACCATATGAAACAATTCAAGCTGATATGAACTCAATCCGATCCGAATTCGACTCAAAATATTTGATTATCATCTCTAATTACATGGGTCCAAGATCATATGTGACGGAAATTTGCTGTACATTGCTGTTATTATTATAGGTAATTAGTGTAATTAAAATTAAATCAAATGATTCTGATGAATGCAAAATTAACACTCTTAAAATGTATCTGGGTCATACTTCGGAGAATATCAAATATATAATATTATTAAAAGGTGGTTGACTACTTGGCTACTTGGCTCCATGGCTACTTCCGAAATTTTTATTAATAGAAAATAAAAAATTAAAATATCGAGATTGAAGAAGATTTTTGACAGAATTCGAAATATAGGAATTATGTGATTTACTGTAACGGCCAGATGATGTTATAGTCTGTAACGGCCCAATTATTCATCAGATTAGTGGCTGATTTACAAAAATCAAATTCCGGATAGTTATAGAGAATCACAGTCAGGATTTTTGCAAAAAATAAAAAATAAAAAGCCGGACCGTTATAGAGAATCGCAATCAGAATTTTCACAAAAAACAAAATAAAAAAAAACGGGCCATTATAGAGAATCACGGCCAAGTCTTATAAAATAAAATAAAATTAAAAAAAGGGCCATTATAGAGAATCAAGGATTGCAGAGTAGGATATCCCCTAAAATAAAATAAAATGAAGGGGCCTCTTTTCCATTTAAAAAAGTTCTTCTACCATCCCCGTGACAAAAGTCGCTCAAGTTCCCAAAAAAAAGAACCTTTTCTTGGAAAATGCAATACATCAATTACTGACAGTGTGGCGAGTCATTGACGCTTCCACTTTGCCTTTACCAATGCAGCAATTAAATGTATTCATATCCTGCAGGAATTCACTGCAGCTTGTAATAGGGTTAATGCCACATAGTTCTGTCCATCTACAATAATACTGTAGACTTGAGTCAAGCTCCAGTGCGCTGTGCGCTGTGCGCTTTGTTCTCGAAATTTTATTAATAGAAAGGACGCGAATAGAAACTGCTGTGATTTTCTATAACGGTCTGTCTTTTTATTTTATTTTCCGCAAAAATTCTGATCGTGATTCTCTATAACGGTCAATTTTTTTTTTTTTCCGCAAAAATCCTGGCCGTGATTCTCTATAACGGCCCGGATTTGTTTTTGTAAATCAGCTCGCTAATGATAAATAATCGGGCCGTTACAGACTATAATCTTTGGCCGTTTCAGTAAATCACGGAATTTCTATATTTTGAATTCCGCTGAAATTCTTCTTCAATCTCGATATTTTAATTTTTTATTTTCTATTAATAAAAATTTCGGTGGCTACTTGGCTACTTGCTCCAACAATTGGCCGGAGAACACTATTTTTTTTCCCAGTGGAGAAAATAAGATGCCTGACATTATAAATAAAATGGATAAAAGGCACTTTCTTATTTTTTGAAATGGATAAAATTGATAAATGATAAAAGTACATTTTCCATAGGCAGAAAAATAATGGTGCAAATGAGATAGAACATACCAGTCCACTTGACAACCGGCAAGTTTTCTCAAGAAATCCATTAATTATCTGATTAAATTTAATTTTTCTAATTAGATTTTAAGTAATAGCAAACAAATCAATGAGACAGGAATATTAGGAACTAGCATCATGTATGCATGCATGCATACATACAGTCAAAAAGGGATCCATCCTCTTAGACACTAACAAAAACTTCTTATTTTATTTCATATCTACCACCAACCGCGCCCTTCATCCCATTCTTTACTTATAAATTCACTAATCAAGCTAGCTACTTCCCTTCATACCATTAATGGCTCCTCCTTACTTCCTACTACTCTTGCTTCTCTCTCTACTCACTGTCGTACCGTCCACACTAGCCGCATCGCAGATTTCTCCACCGGTTTTTTACCGGGTTGCAGAAACAAATGCGGGAACATTACAGTACCATACCCGTTCGGCTTTGAGCCTAACTGCTTCAGAGAAGATTTCAGCCTCGTGTGCAATGAATCCTATAACCCGCCTCGGCTCTTTATTTACGGCTACGGATATGAAATCACAGACATTTCACCAAGAGGTGAGATGCATGTATCATTACGGCGAAACGTGCTTGTTACAACTCTAGTGGTGATTATATATCCGGTACTAGTGCCTCTACGTACATAGGTTTCGATACAAGCCCGTACCTCCTTTCAGTCAGTAACAGCTTCTTTGCTGTTGGATGTCCCAACCAAGGATATTTGTGGATGGAGCTGGTTATTATGTTAGTGGATGTGTTTCGGCTTGTCGGCCGCCTCAATATTCATTGGGTAGCACCAACGGCTCGTGCACTGGAGTTGGGTGCTGTCAGAGCTCTATTCCAAATGGACTCACTTACTATGAACCATATTTACAGAATTTTCAGAGTTCTCAAGAAGGCACTGACCCAATAATATTTGCCAATCCCACAAATTGTTCATATGTTTTTCTTGCAGATTCAAATTGGTTCCAATTTGACAACTCATACCTGACAAGGACCAATGATTTCAAGGTCAAGGTAGGGATGGATTGGGCTATAAGAAACGTGGGAAATTGTAGTTACGCAAGGCGTAACATGACCGATTTTGCGTGTCGGAGTTTGAATCATGATTGCTACAATTCTGATAATGGTGCTGGATATCTTTGCAATTGTTCAAAGGGATACCAAGGCAATCCGTACATCACAGACGGATGTCAAGGTAATATTATTATGTTTATCCTTCCGATTACATTGTCAGGTTGAAATGCGCTTTTACTGTTAAATTATTTGAGTACAAAACCAATTGATAACTAAATTTGTACTATTTGCAATCTAACCCTAAAATAAAAAAAAATCGTATTGTTCTCATCATAAACTTTATAACTTTGTATGCCAATAGGTCATAGGTGGACCAAGAACTTCTATTGTGCAATTAAGTACCTGAACTTCAAAAAGAAACGGATTCGGTAATTATAAAATGTTTAACAGTGTGTTGGCTTAAAAAAATAGGGAGATGTACAGAACAATGGCCCATTCATACTTGCCTCTAATTTGTTGGAACACTCCGCAGTATCTTATTCAAGTGATATTTAATGTGTAACCAATGAAGAAAGTGAATTTTTTATGAAACTGGGTGTTTAGTATCTATCCCAAATAAGAGGTGCATTGTGCTGGTTGTTGATTTTTTTCTCTGTCCTTTGTTTAATTATCTTGATTTTGCTTCACAGATATAAATGAGTGTGAATTGAAAAACGAATATCCATGCTACGGTGATTGTACAAACACGATTGGGGGCTACAACTGTACCTGTCCACGTGGGACTGAAGGCAACGCTACGAAGGATGGTTGTCGCAAAAAAGACAATTTCACATTAGCACTTAAAATAGTTACTGGTACGTTCTTTTAGTTTTATACACCGGCTTTAATCTTAGAAATAGTTTAGACAAATTTTTTTTTTTACCAAATTACTTTCCATTATGACTAATGATGTACCAGTACATGGTTTCTATTAATTTTGATGCAATCTGTATAAATCCAGCTAGTTGTGAATATGAATTTCTTTCAAAAAAATTTTTTTTGTTATGAGGTACAACTATATAAAAAAGCAAATTTGTATGGAAACTAACAGAGCTTATGCTGAAATTTTCAGGTGCAAGTGTGGGTGTTTTCTTAGTTGCATTTGCCATTTTCTGGCTGTATCTTGGAATGCAAAAGAGGAGGCTCATCAGGACAAGACAACAGTTTTTTGAGAAGAATGGAGGCGTTCTACTGCGACAGCAGATGAGTTCTTCCAAAACAACCACATTCAGAATTTATACAAAAGAAGAGCTTGAGAAGGCAACCAACAAGTTCTCAGAAGATCGGGTGCTGGGACGTGGGGGCCACGGAATCGTCTACAAAGGCATTTTCGAGGATGGCACTGTCGCGGCAATAAAAAGGTCAAAATTAATGGAAGAACAAGAGACCAAAGAGTTTGCAAAAGAGATGCTGATCCTGTCCCAAATCAACCACAAAAATGTTGTCAAGCTCTTGGGTTGTTGTTTGGAGGTTGAAGTCCCATGCTCGTTTATGAATACATCTCTAATGGAACTCTTTATCACTACATCCATAAAAATAATTTCAATTCTCCTATTCCTTTACATGAACGACTCAGAATTGCTGCTGAGTCGCAGATGCGCTTGCCTACATGCACTCCTCTGCTTCACCCCCTATTCTTCACGGCGACGTGAAAACTGCTAATATTTTGCTCGATGATAATTTCGTAGCAAAGGTTTCTGATTTTGGTGCTCAAAACTTGCACCAAATGATGAAGCCGAAATTGCTACCTTGGTGCAGGGGACCTGTGGTTACTTGGATCCTGAGTATTTGTTAACTTGTCAGCTGACTGACAAAAGTGATGTCTATAGCTTTTCTGTTATTATATTAGAGCTTCTTACAAGAAAGAAAGCACTTTATTTTGAAGGACCAGAGGATAGGAGTTTGGCATCAAGTTTTTGTGTGGCCAAGAAGGAGGGGAGGTTCATAGAAATTTTGGATGGTCAAGTAAGGGATGAAATTAAACTAGAGGTGCTTGAAGAGATTGGAGATTTAGTCATGCATTGTCTGAACATGAACAGAGAAGAAAGACCTACAATGAGAGATGTTGCTGACACTTTAGAAAAGGCGAGAAGATTTCAAAAGCAATCATCAAATGAAGAGAACCATGTAGAGGAGACTGAGAGCTTGCTTGGCGATTCAGTTGATGTATATACAAGAGATAGTAGCATGTCATATAGTTTTGCGCAACAAGCTATCTTTGATATGGAATCAGGGAGGCGACGGCTTTAATTAGTTCTGGTATTAGAGAGGCTGAGGCTGAGGCGGGTGTCGAGACACCGAGAGATAGAATCTGGCTGCATCGAGCGAACGCCGGAGTACTAGCTGAGCGATGGTCCCCTTCTCCGTTCCAACGCTAATAGTTTGTATTATTTATTTTATGTTTTATTGTTTTATGTTTGGATTATCGTATATTTATGCTATGTTTGGTATTATATATTTGGTGTTCTATGTTTGCATTATCGTATGTTTGGCTGTTCTATGTTTCACGTTTTATGTTTTATGTTTTATGTTTCGTTGTTCTATGTTTCGTGTTCTATGTTTTATTGTTCTAACTTACGTAAAATACTAAGTACGCTAAAATACTAAAACATAAAATATAAAAAGAAAATACTTACGCAAAATACTAAGTACGCTAAATTATACTAAACACAAAATACTAAATACCGTATTTATTTAATTACCGGCCAGAAAATGGCCGGTATCCTTATTTTATTTTAGCCCCTATAAATATCCATCTTTCTCTCCTCCCCTCACAATTACCTCAAATCAGTGAAGAGGGGGGGAGGAAGGGACAGAGAGAAAGAGAAGGCGATTTTTTTGGCGAAAATGGCGATATTTGAAGGGGCCAAAGGTATGAACAATAGAGAGCGAGGTAGGTCGTCCTATTGTGCCTGACTAGAGAAGGGTCAAGTAGTGATCGAGGTAAAAATGAGGGAGAAAAGAACAAATGTCAAGTATGCCTCGATACAAAAAACTGTTACGTATGTAAGATGGAGGATTTATTAACGGTCTATTTGGTATGAAATTTTGGACGCTGACTTTGTGAAAATCCCTAACGGTATTTCTCAAAAAAAAAAGGTTGATCCCAGAGCCTACAGCATCGGACGATGAGTTCGTTCCGTGTACTTATACTGGTAAAGTTTCCACTCCGTTTGCTGTGACTGGTCCAGATCCGGCCAAATTGTCGCTTTCTAAGAAATAATACTGTTATGTTTTAAAATTCCGATGCATTTTAGTTTTTCTATGAAGTAGTATATTTGTAGTTGGATGAAAACAAAAAAACAGAGTCCAAAACAGTATAATTTGTAGGGTTCAAACAAAAAACAAAAAAATTAGGGTACCGGCCAGAAAATGACCGGTTTTCCATTTAAATAAGGTACCGGTCATTTTCTGACCGGTATAGACATTTTTAATAAAACCAAACGGGTCTGGGTATTTTTATTATTTTGTAATTAACTTTGGATATAAATAAAAATGTCGGCTGACACGACCTCTGCTGATTCAGCGGTCAAACCTCAATCTTTTTACGTCCATCTTTCCCAAAAAGGAACCTTTTGTTTTCAACATACGCGCATTCCAAACGACCTGGAAATTTGTTGCAATGACATAAAGTAGAATTCGTATCCTATGCATTAACTCAAATTTTGAGTTAAAATCTGGACCTGGAAATAATTAATTTAGGTCTTTTTTAATTCTAAGTCTTCATCAAACAGTTTTTTTTTTTTTTTGTCAAATTGCCAAAAAGTTAGTTGATGACCTGGAAATGGAATTCAGATCCAGAGAAGTAACTCAAAAATTGGATTTTGAATCGGGACCGTCCGATTCGAATCCGTGACTCTCAGCCGAATCAAAATTAAATTGATATCTATTTAGAATATAGAGAGGTTCGTTTTAAGTTCGTACCAGATTAAAACGGACGGCTCAGGTCTCATTCTGCACGGCAGATATTGCACTGGATCTGATTTCCCTTTTCTTTTTTACTTTCCCTCGACCTCAAAGACCTCAACTTACTAGTGATAACAAGGCTTGTCAATAAGTTTTTGGGCCCGTTCCAGTTTGATCCGCCATTGCTGACATCACCAAGCTATTCAGATCGTTCAAGGCCGTTTCCAATCGATTGAAAATAATTTGCGCATCACTACCAAGCTTATAAAAAAAAACATTGCTTAATGTTGATTTCACTATTGAAAACATTGCACTTCTGGTTCGTGGTTCAAGCATGTGGATGTACAATAACGGTGACACCGACATTGTTGCCATTCGAGTTTTTGCAAACGCCGGTTACTCTCCGGTTACTTTGGCATCCCGGTTACTCCGGTAGAAACATCTTAATTGGGTTTGACACACAATTGATGGCCAAGCCTCTTGGAGTTAGCATGAAACTAACAAGAATGCTCAGAATCAAAATGACCATAGGGGCATGATAGTTAAAGTGCAGAATGGAAACCATGGTCTTGTATCCTTGACAAACCAAGATCAGTACCAGAAACAGGAAGAAGAGATGTCTCTAACCGTTTGGACGAAAAATTCTGTAAACAAAAATTCATAGCAAACCTCGATCATTCTTCGGTGATATCTTCAGCCTTAATGGCAATGACTTTCCGATACTGAACTCCATTCAAATAAGCGCCGAAATAGGAGTTCTCGAACAGGCAAGCAACAAACAAAATTTTATACATACAAAAACAAATACGCAAATAATTAACATATATATTGATTGCTTTTCAACAGAATGCGGGACTGTGTCCCTTCTGGGACGTCAATGCTCACAGTGTGATGTACGTGATGGGAGGACAGGGACGTTTTTGACGGTCAACTCAGTCAGGGGCAAATACTACTCATCCCACAATTCTTTGCAGTGTTACAGAGTGCGGGGCAGCAAGGATTCAAGTGGGTCTCCTTCAAGACCAACAGCAGCAATGCAATTGTAAACAACATTGCTGGAAAGTTCTCGATTTTTCGGTCCTTGCCACTAGGTGTGCTTACGAGCACATACCGCATCACAGAAGAACAGGCCAGGATGCTCAAGTATAGCAGAATGGATCAGGCTTAGTTGTAGCAAGGCTACCAGCTACCATTAATATTGTCCTTAAGTACAAGCAAGTTAGCAAGCTGTGGTAATTATTAAATAAGTTTGATCTAAGCTAGCTCAAGTAGGGTTTATTTGAGCAGTACTGCTACCTTAATTATGAGCAAGCTAGCCGTGGATTCTTTATAGAATGTACTTGCCACTTTTTACTTGTGTACTTTAGCCAAGTAAGAATGTATTTGAGCTGTATGTTCTTAATATTAGCTAATTATGGATGGCAAAATTGTGTTAGAAGTTTGTCCCTAAAAATTATGGTGATGTATTAATTAAGTGTCTAAAGGGTTCCAAGTAGTTTAACTAACCTATGTTAAATTTGCATCAAATTTCATAAAAAAAAAAACAGGAATTTGCTCATGAAAAAAAATGAAAGTTCAGACAAGTGAACTACATTCTACCCTAAAACGCAGGAGTTGAAATGTCAAGAAATTATGGAAGGAAGCACCATCTATAGTAAATAGAACATGATCAACGAGGGAGCAACATGTCATCAATTTTCTAAAAGAAGTCAGTCGGAGCAACATGTCATCAAGTTTCAGAACCACTTCTAAGAGCTAGCAAACCATTCAAAATCAGAATAGTGAGTTCTCTCTTGACTTATGGTGCACAAAAAGTGTTTGATAAATTGCCTGACAACTTAAAAAATACATCATAATGTAATGAAATGTCGAAGATTTGAATTAAAATTCAAAAAACAGAACTTTATTATTATAAATTAATTCCTTTTTTGCATTTAATAATAACACACAATACTAGTAACTCGAGTATTCATTTTTTGTTAGCCTAGCCAATATAGCTATATGAAATTCAGAGCAGCAACCCATTTACAAAATCAGTAAAACCGAAACCCTCTGCTGGCACGGCTGCTAATAATGCTTGTCTGCTCTCTCCTGCTATTCTTGAGCCGCCTGGCCTGTTCCCTCGAGAGACGGTATGAGTTCATAAGACCTCAATCGGCATGGCCCGCAATGTCATTAAGGCTGAGCATGGCATTAGGATTTGTCTTGAAAGACACCCATTCACAGCCCTCAGATAGTGCTCGTTTCAAAACCGTGTAGTTCTGTGGCACAAGGAGTAGCTGCCCCTGACGGAGTTGTCCATCAAAGGCACTTCTCCCGTTGCTTCTGGCAACTTGAAGTTGTCTACGCCCTTGTGTAACATAAATCAAGCTGTGTGCATTGATCGTCCACGCTGGTGTAAGCAGAACTTGGGACACACAGGTATTTGGACCCCGAGTACTATTGCACTGGCCGGTTATCCCACAAAAGTGATATCTACAGCTTTGGTGTCATTCTCGCTGAATTGCTAACAAGAGAAAAGCCATTATTCTCCTCTATGAAGTTTGAAGGGGTTAGTCTTATTGCATATTTTAGTTCTGCTATGAAAGAGAACCGTCTCTTTGAGATTCTCGATCCCCAAGTTGTGAATGAGGGGAAAGAACAGAAATCGAGCCGTTGCCAAGCTTGCAAATATGTGCCTGAGAATGAAAGGAGAAGAAAGGCCAACCATGAAGGAAGTGGAGGTGCGACTCGACGTCTTGTGGCGGTCCAACCAACAGCAAGAGGTCTCAAAGTTGGAGGGCAGTCAGCTTATGCTACCTGACTACATTTCAGGAATTGATACAACCTTGCAACGTTCGATATAATAATGCGAGTGATTATCAGAGTTTAGTTTTTTGTGAGTTTCTCCTTGATAATTTTAGTTCTTTATCTATTCTTATATTTTAAAATAAATTATGTAATATTCTTAAATCTTGATGTTTTGCCTTTCTGTATTACTATGGTGTATTTATTAGCTGATGTAATTTGAATACTGAGTTTGAATAATTTTTGATCTTTATATCATAGAAGGAAAAATCAGAATTGGAATCGGAATCGGTCTTTTGACCGTGGAATCGGAATCGGGTGAATCGGTCAGAATCAGCCGAATCATATCGAAAACTCGGACTTTTTTACTAGAAGCTTGTTTATACTAAAAAATTAGTAAATGAACTCAAAAGGTTGAATGGATGGATATTGTAAAATATTGTAACTTATATTTACTAAAAATTAGTCCAGTAAAAAAAAAAAAGTTGTTTGGTGTGGTGAATGGATGGATATAGTACAAATTACAATTCTTATATATACATGAGTTATGTTTTTTAACAACAAAGGTTGTATGGTGTGATGGTAGTTGGCTTGGCCTCTTAGCAAAAATCAGTTCGATTCACGTTGCATGAGAAAAAAATTTGGAGTTTGTTTAATTTGTGTTTCGGCCAAAATTTAACTAGTCGGTCTATTTTGGCCGAAATTTCACTGGAATCGGTCCGGAACGGCCGAAATTGGATGAAATCTACACTAATCACGTAACTCGGTCTAAAATCGGATCGGTACAGTCCGATTCCACTCCGGAATGGCTGATTTTTCCTTCTATGCTTTATATTCTGTTGTGCACCAGTTATTCATCACAGTTGTAAATTTGGTAATATTATTTTATGGTTTATAATAGATAAGCTTCAAGAAACCAGTTATTCTTTTATCGTGTTGGTCTCTAGCAGTAGGGAATCCGTTAGCAGATCCAATTTTAATCTGATAGATGTTTGCAATTCTGTAGTAGCTAGTGTTCGATCCTTAATTAAATGTAGTTATTACTTAGGAACCAGTGTGGATTATGTTAATTAAACGGAGATAAATATACTTAATTACAAACTAGTATGAATTTGTCCACCGACAGTCTGGAAAATGGCTAACCAGGCAACCACTATACAAAGTAACAAATGGTCAAGTCTTCATTTTGATATAAAATTCGTGCATAATATAATTAATATGGGGTGAATTGGTCCTACATTTTTATGATTTTTATGGTATGTTATTAGGGGTGAAAACGGAGCGAATACGGAGCGGATAGTGGTAAAACCATATCCATATTCCTTTTTAATTTTCCGGATACGGATACGGATCAGATATCAGCCGAATACAGATACAGATACGGATCGGATCGTATTTATTCAAAAATATTAAAAAATACCAAAGTTCATAATATTTATCTAATTTTTATGGTGAATAACAATATTTTTTCATAATATATATTAAAATATATGATATATATCTACTATTCGGATACGGATAATTGAAACGTAAAACCATATCAGTATCCATATCCACACGGATATTCGGATATCGGATATCCATATCTAATTTTTCGAATACGGATCGAATACGGATCGGATATTATCCATACTGTTTTCACCCCTATATGTTATAGTAATCATGCATAGTGCTTTGTTTTATAATATTTATGAGCATACTCCAATACACTATTTTTAATGAGTAATTTCATGATTAATTTTTGATCATCTAATCATATAAATACAAAAATGTTTGATTTGTTTTTAAAACTAGTTAATAATTTTTAATAATTATTCACTAATAATATAGATTATATCAAAATTACTTTTATTCATGTTATTTGAATTTGAAAAAGTTCAATAACATAATATAGCCATCTGATAATTTAAATATAAACCATCTAGCAAAAACTTAATGTACTGGATCAATTTTCTACATTAGTACTTAACTTGTAATTCAAGTATTACTGTAATTGTTTTACTTGAACAAAAAAGAAAGAATTGCTCAATTGTGTTGAGGGTAATACTGTCATTTTGAAGCAAAATAAGGTTTCTCACTTTATATTATGTCAATCAAAATTTCAATACATAATTCACTTCCATTCATTTCAGTTTCAATTGAGAAAATTCTTTTAGAAACCATACCTTGTAAAATTTAGTAACAATACATGCAATACACCGGAACACGGTATCATTAGAGATTCGCCCCTGTATATTAGGATAGAATTTGCTACCATCATTTCAACAAAATATTTTGACTAATTTTTTATTTTAATTAGTCAAATTCCTCCTTAAAAAAATATGACCCAATCATCTGGCTCAAGAATCTTTGTACTATTTGTACTCTTTTGGGGAAAGTGTGATGTAATTAAAGAGACACGTATGTTGATTTGGATTATAAAATTATGGTTTGGAGGGACGCGTATGTGGAAAACAAAAAAGTTTCTTTTTTGGGAAAGAGAGATGTAAATTAAAGAGATTGAGGAAGGGGTCGTAGACTCGTAGTCAATAAGGCATGGAAGTGCCTTTATTGACTGGTCAATGGTCAATGGTCAATTATTAATTACCTTGTGTATTTAGGATAGATAATTAGATCTAGTCATAACTCAGAAGTATTTTAAAAATGCCTTCTCTTTTCAACTAAACGTGCCTTTTTTTTTTCAACTAGACGTGCCTTTTAATCGTCTGCATAAGCTTTTTTTTTTTTTGTGAAAATAAAATAGCGTGCTTGTCGTGTCAATTATTGAAGCGCTTGTGCTCTTCAACAGAGGCAGATCCAGTAAGGTCTAGGGAGAGACAGTTCTCCCACTGGATTTTGAAACTTAGTGCAAATATTTATATTCTACCTTTCTCTAAAATTTTTTTTGTTCCTGTATGAATCCATTAAGCCCATACTATTGAAATTTGAATCTTTAGTGCAAAGATATTGAACCAAGCCCAAACAAATAGATAATTTGTCACTGGCTCCCAGTATCCAAAGTCAATCGTTGATGAATGTATGCAAACAACATCAAGTTGGCTGTTATTGCTTCTTTAATTTTAAGAAAACAATACAAAAGTTTCTTAACAAAATTTAAGTAATTGCATTTGTACATACGTCTACTAAAAATTGTCAAATTCTAATGTTGTCTTCCCCATTAACAATAATTAATTGTATTTTCTTTTATTATTTTGATTACTTTTTTATTACTGCCCAATGAGATGATGAGTTTAAATCTAATAAGCTATTTGAATCCGATTTATGCACCTCTCTAGCAAAAATCTTGCATCTGTCTCTGCCTTCAAGAATAGCTTGACATATGCAAAATTCCATCTAATTCAAGATTTCTTGTTCGGGCTTTTATTAAAATTTAATTTATTCAGTAATTTAAAAAAAAAAGTAAACTGATTTGAATATGACTTATAATCAAAATGACTCTTAAACACATACAATATAGAAAGTCACACAATTAACCTCCGATCAAACTCGATTCAAACTTGAACGACATACAATTTGAAATATTGGCTTGCAAGTAGATGAAACAATTCAAGATGATATGAACTTCAATAAAAAATAATTTTATTTAATACATAGTCTCTAATTACATGGGTCCAAGACCATATGAAACAATTCAAGATGATATGAACTCAATCCGATCCGAATTCGACTCAAAATATTTGATTATCATCTCTAATTAACTACATGGGTCCAAGACCATATGTGACGGAAATTTCCTGTACATTGCTGTTATAATTTTAAGTAATTATTGTAAAAATTAATCAAATGATTCGGATGAATGAAAATTAACACTCATAAATGTATCTGGTCATAGTTCCTGTAAATATCAAAATAATATAACATTATTAAAAAAAAAGGTAGTTGGCTACGTGGCTACTGGGCAACTTGCTCCAATAATTGGCCGGAGAAAACACATAGTTTTTTTCCCAGTGGAGAAAATAAGATGCCTGATATTAAAATAAATAAAATGGATAAAAGGTCACTTTTTTACTTTTTTTGGAATGGGATGACAATTGATAAAAATGATAAAAGTACATTTTCCATAAGGCCAGAAAAATAATGGTGCAAATGAGATAGAACATATCAGTCCACTTGACAACCGGCAAGTTTTCTCAAGAAATCCATTAATTATCTGACTTATATTTAATTTTTAATTAGATTTTAAGTAATAGGCTTAAAAAAATCAATGAGAAAGGAATATTAGGAACTAGCATCATGTATGCATGCATACATACAGTCAATAAAGGCGGATCCATCCTCTTAGACACTAACAAAAACTTCTTATTTTATTTCATATCTACCAAACCGCGCCCTTAATCCCATTCTTTAATTATAAATTCACTAATCAAGCTAGCTACTTCCCTTCATACCATTAATGGCTCCTCCTTACTTCCTACTACTCTTGCTTCTCTCTCTACTCACTGTTGTACCGTCCACACGAGCCGCATCGCAGATTTCTCCACCAGTTTCTTTACCGGGTTGCAGAAACAAATGCGGGAACATTACAGTCCCATACCCATTTGGGTTTGAGCCTAACTGCTACAGAGAAAATTTCAGCGAAGATTTCAGCCTTGTGTGCAATGAATCCTATAACCCACCTCGGCTCTTCATTTCTGGCGACGACCGTGAAATAACAGACATTTCACCAAGAGGCCAGTTGCATTTATTGGTTACAGCGAAACGTGCTTGTTACAAACTCTAGTGGTGATTATATATCCGGTACTAGTGCCACCACTACGTACATATCATACGGTACGGGCCGGCCGTACCTCCTTTCTGTCAGTAACAGCTTCTTTGCTGTTGGATGTCCCAACCAAGGATATTTGTGGATGAAGCTGGTTATTATGTTAGTGGATGTGTTTCGGCTTGTCGGCCGCCTCAATATTCATTGGGTAGCACCAACGGCTCGTGCACTGGAGTTGGGTGCTGTCAGAGCTCTATTCCAAATGGACTTAGTTTCTATGAAGCATCTTTACCAGAATTTTGAGAGTTCTAAACAAGGCACTGACCCAATAATATAGCCAATCCCACAAATTGTTCGTATGTTTTTCTTGCAGATTCAAATTTGTTCCAATTTGACAACTCATACCTAACAAGGACCAGTTGATTTCAAGGTCAAGGTAGGGATGGATTGGGCTATAAGAAACGTGGGAAATTGTAGTTACGCAAGGCGTAACATGACCGATTTTGCGTGTCGGAGTTTGAAATCATGATTGCTACAATTCTGATAATGGTGCTGGATATCTTTGCAATTGTTCAAAGGGATACCAAGGCAATGCATACATCACTGACGGATGTCAAGGTAATATTATTATTTTTATCCTTCCGATTACATTCCCAGATTGAAATTGAAATTAATTGCTCTTTTACTGTTAAATTAGTTGAGTACAAAACCAATTGATAACTAAATTTATATTATTTGCAATCTGAACCCTGAAATTAAAAAAATGTCGCATTGTTCTTATGATAAACTTTATAAGTCTATATACCAATAGGTGGACCAAGAACTTTGATTTGTGCAATAATCTAAACTTCAATAAGAAACAGATTCGGTCATATATATGTACAAAAATGTTTTACAATTTGTTGGCTTAACAAAATTGGGAGATGTACGAAACAATGGCCAATTCTTAATATCCTCTAATTGGTTGGAAACACTCAGCAGTATCTTGTTCGAGTGAATTGTTTTACTTTTTTTTATGAGAAGAATTATTTATGTGCATTGTGTTGGTTGTTGATTTTTTTCTCTGTCCTTTTGTGTTAATTATCTTGATTTTGCTTCACAGATATAAATGAGTGTGAATTGAAAAAACGAATATCCATGCTACGGTGATTGTACAAACACGATGGGGGGGCTACAACTGTACCTGTCCACGTGGGACTGAAGGCGACGCCCTTACGAAGGATGGTTGTCGCAAAATAGACAATTTCCCGTTTGGTGTTGTTTTAGGTATCTTTTTTTTTCTTTTTGAATCCTATTATTACTTTGTGAGCAACAATTAAGATGTCCCCAATTACAAATTGTTAATAGTACTATAGTAATCTCATGGATCAAGGGGGTAGGAAATATGTTATTGTCCTTGCCAATGTTGCAGTTGATACCTCTAGGGTAGAGTCTCTCAGTCTCATAGAACACTCCTGTTCAAAATCATTAATTATCAATGATACTAAGAAGGGGGATTAATTATCTATGATTGTGTTGCATGAAATACTTTCAAGTTCACATGTTAATTTTGTTTATGATTATACAATGTCAGGTAAGTATTTATAAAATTAAGGATTCTATACAGTCTGGTAAGTTGTACAGAAATCCAGATTAATTGACCAAATTTTCAGCTTCCCCACACATCAGAATATGTACATTAATTGTTACTAAAAATAAGTCCTGTTTTTCTGATAGCTAGGGCTTCAACTTATTGTAGTTAGGTCTGGTTTAAGATTTCCTTACTCTTTAGCAGATCAGATTAGGAGCACAAATTCTTGACCCAACTGGAGAAGTCAGCCCATAGCCGATCCAATGTGAACTCATAGAAAAATGTTATGTAACTCTTCGTGATGTAACACGTAGTAAAATAACTTTCTTGCTTCTTCTAACACGCCTTACATATTATTTATGTACGCAGGTATCACAATAGCGCTCGGATTTAGTCTTGCCATGGCCATTCTTTTATCATATTTTGCTATAGTCAAGCGTATCAAATTTTTAGAAAAGAGAAAACAGGAAAAGTTACAACAAAAGTTCTTTGTTCAAAATCGAGGGTTGCTTCTCTAACAACTAATTGCATCCCATGAAGATGCAACACAAAATATGAGAATTCTTAGATTACATGAGCTGGAAAAGGCAACAAACAGATTCAATAATGCACTCATTATTGGTCAGGGGGGTCATGGACAAGTTTATAAAGGTATTTTGTCGGATCAACATGTTGTGGCCATCAAAAGGTCCAAAATTGTTGATCCTTCCGAAATCGATCAGTTCATAAATGAAGTGGTTATTCTCTCCCAAGTCAACCATAGAAACATTGTGAAACTCTATGGATGTTGCCTAGAGACTGAAGTTCCATTGCTCGCTTATGAGTTCGTTTCGAATGGAACACTTTTTAATCATCTCCATGGAGAGGAACACTGTTCCTTGACATGGAAGCATCGGTTAAGAATTGCCCATGAGGCTGCAGGAGCAATTTCCTATCTTCACTCATCTGCTTCTATATCAGTCTTTCACCGAGACATAAAATCATCAAACATTCTCTTGGATGATTATTTCACAGCAAAAGTGTCAGATTTTGGGGCCTCAAGATCTGTCCAAATAGATCAAACGGGTGTTACTACAGCTGTCCAAGGAACACACGGGTATTTGGACCCCGAGTACTATTGCACTGGCCGGTTATCCCACAAAAGTGATGTCTACAGCTTTGGTGTCATTCTCGCTGAATTGCTAACAAGAGAAAAGCCATTATTCTCCTCTAGGAAGTTTGAAGGGGGTAGTCTTATTGCATATTTTAGTTCTGCTATGAAAGAGAAACCGTCTCTTTGAGATTCTCGATCCCCAAGTTGTGAACGAGGGGAAAAGAACAGAAGTCGAAGCCGTTGCCAAGCTTGCAAATATGTGCCTGAGAATGAAGGAGAAGAAAGGCCAACCATGAAGGAAGTGGAGGTGCGGCTCGACGTCTTGTGGCGGTCCAACCAACAGCAAGAGGTCTCAAAGTTGGAGGGCAGTCAGCTTATGCTACCTGACTACATTTCAGGAATTGATACAACCTTGCAACGTTCGATATAATAATGCCAGTGATTATCAGAGTTTAGTTTTTGTTGTGAGTTTTCTCCTTGATAATTTTACTTCTTTATCTATTCTTATATTTTAAAATAAATTATGTAATATTCTTAAATCTTGATGTTTTGCCTTTCTGTATTACTATTGGTGTATTTATTTAGCCAATGTAATTTGAATACTGAGCTTGAATAATTTTCGAACTTTATATCATAGAAGGAAAAATTGGAATCGGAATTGGGATCGGTCTTTTGACTGTTGAATCAGAATCGGCTGAATCGGTCGGAATCAGCCGAATCGGATCGGAAAAAAAAAAGTTGTATGTTGTGGTTGATGGATGGATATAGTACAAATTACAATTCTTATATAAGTTCTGTTTTTTAACAACAAAGGTTGTATGGTGTGATGGTAGTTGGCTTGGCCTCTTAGCAAAAGATCAGTTCGATTCACGCTTGCGTGAGAAAAAAAATTTGGAGTTTGTTTAATTTGCGTTTCGGCCAAAATTTAACTAGTTGGTCTATTTTGGCCGAAATTTCACTAGAATCGGTCCGGAACGGCTGAAATTGGGAAAGAGACATGTCAATTAAAGAGATTGAGGAAGGGGTCGTAGACTCGTAGTCAATGAGGCATGGAAGTGCCTTTATTGACTGGTCAATGGTCAATGGTCAATTATTAATTATCTTGTGTATTTAGGATAGATAATTAGATCTAGTCATAACTCATAAGTATTTTAAAAATGCCTTTTTTTTTCAACTAAACGTGCCTTTTTTTTTCAACTAGACGTGCCTTTTAATCGTCTGCATAAGCTTTTTTTTTTTTTCTTGAAAATAAAATAGCGTGCTTGTCGTGTCAATTATTGAAGCGCATGTGCTCTTCAATAGGGGCAGATCCAGTAAGGTCTAGGGAGAGACAGTTCTCCCACTGGATTTTGAAACTTAGTGCAAATATTTCTATTCTGCCTTTCTCTAAAATTTTTTTTTGTTCCTCTATGAATCCATTAAGCCCATACTATTGAAATTTGAATCTTTTAGTGCAAATATATTGAACCACGCCCAAACAAAATAGATAATTTGTCACTAGCTCCCAGTATCCCAAGTCAATCATTGATGAATGTATGCAAACCACATCAAGTTGGCTGTTATTTCTTCTTTAATTTTGAGAAAACAATACAAAAGTTTCTTAACAAAATTTAATTAATTCCATTTGTACACACGCCTACCACAAATTGTCAAATTTTAATGTTGTCTTCCTCACTAACAATAATAAGTATATTTTCTTTTATTATTTTGATTAATTTTTTATCTACCCGATTAGATAATGGGTTTCAACCTAATAAACTATTTGAACCTGATTTATGCTCCTCTCTGACAAAAATCTTGCATCCGTCTCTAATACAGAATTCCATCTGATTCAAGATTTCTTGTTCCGATTTTTATTAAAATTTAATTTATTCGGTAATTTTAAAAAAAAAGTAAACTGATTTGAATCTGACTTATCATATGTTCTAAATCAAAATGACTCTTAAACACATACAATTTAGAAAGTCACACAATTAACCTCCGATCAAACTCGATTCAAACTTGAACGACATACAATTTGAAATATTGGCTCGAAAGTAGATGAAACAATTCAAGATGATATGAACTTCAATACAAAAATAATTTTATTTAATACATAGTCTCTAATTAATTACATGGGTCCAAGACAATATGAAACAATTCAAGATGATATGAACTCAATCCGATCCGAATTCGACTCAAAATATTTGATTATCATCTCTAATTACATGGGTCCAAGACCATATGTGACGGAAATTTGCTAATTAGTGTAATTAAAATTAAATCAAATGATTCGGATGAATGCAAAATTAACACTCATAAAATGTATCTGGTCATAGTTCGGAGAATATCAAATATATAACATTATTAAAAGGTAGTTGGCTACTTGGCTACTTGGCAACTTGCTCCAATAATTGGCCGG
Organism: Carex kokanica; assembly: GCA_025461125.1. Lineage (NCBI taxonomy): Eukaryota > Viridiplantae > Streptophyta > Magnoliopsida > Poales > Cyperaceae > Carex > Carex kokanica. Next base: position 21,949 of record JAJGRX010001419.1, read on the forward strand.
AGAAACACATATTTTTTTCCCAGTGGAGAAAATAAGATGCCTGATATTATAATAAGAGTAGAACTAAAGTGTTCTTAAGCTCACAAAGTCTCTTTGTGAGCTTAACTCAACCTATCGGATTGACTTCAAACGACATGTCCAAACCGTTGAAACCGTTCTATATATTTCACGAGTGATGCATTTACATATCAAATTTAGAATTTTTCGAACTAATTTAATATAAAGTCAAGCGGTCAAAAAATGTTGAAAAATGAACGCATTAAAATTAACTTATAAATCATCTTTTTTTGACCGCTTGACTTAATACTAAATTAGTTCAAAAATTTAAAAACTTAACATGTAAACGCATCACTCATGAAGTAAATCGGTTTTAACGGTTTGGATGCGTTATTTGAAGTCAATCCGATAGATTTTTGAGTTAAACTCACAAAGAGGCTTGGTGAGCTTAAGAATATCTTAGTTCTACTCTTATAAATAATATGGATAAAAGGCACTCTTCCTTATTTTTTGAAATGGATAAAATTGATAAAAATGATAAAAGTACATTTTCCATAGGCAGAAAAATAATGGTGGAAATGAGATAGAACATACCAGTCCACTTGACAACCGGCAAGTTTTCTCAAGAAATCCATTAATTATCTGATTAAATAAGATTGTAAGTAATAGCTTAAACAAATCAATGAGACGGGAATATTAGCAACGACTAGCAACATGTATGCATACATACATACATACAGTCAAGAAAAGCGGATCCATCCCTCTTAGACACTAACAAAAACTTCTTATTTTATTTCATATCTACCAAACCGCGTCCTTAATTAATCCCATTCTTTAATTATAAATTCACTAATCAAGCTAGCTACTTCCCTTCATACCATTAATGGCTCCTCCTTACTTCCTACTACTCTTGCTTCTCTCTCTACTCACTGTTGTACCGTCCACACGAGCCGCATCGCAGATTTCTCCACCGGTTTCTTTACCGGGTTGCAGAAACAAATGCGGGAACATTACAGTCCCATACCCATTTGGGTTTGAGCCTAACTGCTTCAGAAAAGATTTCGGCCAAGATTTCAGCCTTGTGTGTAATGAATCCTATAACCCACCTCGGCTCTTCATTTTTTCTGGCGACGACCGTGAAATAACAGACATTTCACCAAGAGGCCAGTTGCATATATTGGTTACAGCGAAACGTGCTTGTTACAACTCTAGTGGTGATTATATATCCGGTACTGGCGGCACTGGCACCATTACGTACATAATTTATGGTACGGGCCGGCCGTTCGTCCTTTCAGTCAGTAACAGCTTCTTTGCTGTTGGATGTCCCAACCAAGGATATTTTGTGGATGGAGCTGGTTATTATGTTAGTGGATGTGTTTCGGCTTGTCGGCCGCCTCAATATTCATTGGGTAGCACCAACGGCTCGTGCACTGGAGTTGGGTGCTGTCAGTGCTCCAAATGGACTTAGTTTCTATGAACCATATCTACAGAATTTTAAGAGTTCTAGTGAAGGCACTGACGCAATAATATTTGGCAATCCCACAAATTGTTCGTATGTTTTCCTTGCAGATTCAAATTGGTTCCAATTTGACAACTCATACCTAACAAGGACCAGTGATTTCAAGGTCAAGGTAGGGATGGATTGGGCTATAAGAAACGTGGGAAATTGTAGTTACGCAAGGCGTAACATGACCGATTTTGCGTGTCGGAGTTTGAATCATGATTGCTACAATTCTGATAATGGTGCTGGATATCTTTGCAATTGTTCAAAGGGATACCAGGGCAATCCGTACATCACTGACGGATGTCAAGGTAATATTATTATTTTTATCCTTCCGATTACATTGTCAGATTGAAATTGAAATTACTTGCTTTAAATTAGTTGAATACAAAACCAATTGATAACTAAATTTATATTATTTGCAATCTGAACCCTAAAATTAAAAAATGTCGCGTTGTTCTTATGATAAACTTTATAAGTCTATATACCAATAGGTGGACCAAGAACTTTGATTTGTGCAATTATCTAAACTTCAATAAGAAACAGATTCGGTCATATATATGTACAAAATGTTTTACAATTTGTTGGTTTAACAAATTGGGAGATGTACGAAACAATGGCCAATTCTTAATATCCTCTAATTAGTTGGAACACTCAGCAGTATCTTGTTCGAGTTAATTGTTTTTACTTTTTTATGAGAAGAATTCTTTATGTGCATTGTGCTGGTTGTTGATTTTTTTCTTTGTTCTTTTGTTTAATTATCTTGATTTTGCTTCAAAGATATAAATGAGTGTGAATTGAAAAACGAATATCCATGCTACGGTGATTGTACAAACATGATGGGGAGCTACAACTGTACCTGTCCACGTGGGACTGAAGGCGACGCCCATACAATTGATGGTTGTCGCAAAAAAGACAATTTCCCGCTTGGTGTTGTTTTAGGTATCATTTTTTTCTTTTTGAATCCTATTATTACTTTGTGAGCAATAATTAAGATGTCCCCAATTACAAATTGTTAATAGCTATAGTAATCTCATGGATCAAGGGGGTAGGAAATATGTTATTGTCCTTGCCAATGTTGCAGTTGATACCTCTAGGGTAGAGTCTCTCTGTCTCACAGAGCACTCCTGTTCAAAATCATTAATTATCAATGATACCAAGAAGGGGGATTAATTATCTATGATTGTGTTGCATGAAATACTTTCAAGTTCAGATGTTAATTTTGTTTATGATTATACAGTGTCAGGTAATTATTCATACAGAAACCCAGATTAATTAACCAAAATTTCAGCTTCCCCACACATCAGAATATGTACATTGTTACTAAAAATAAGTCCTGTTTTGCTGATAGGGCTTCAACTTATTGTAGTTAGGTCTGGTTTAAGATTTCCTTACTCTTTAGCAGATCAGATTAGGAGCACAAATTCTTGACCCAACTGGAGAATGTTATGTAACTCTTGGTGATGTAACACGTAGTAAAATAACTTTCTTGCTTCTTCTAACATGCCTTACATATTATTTATGTACGCAGGTATCACAATAGCGCTCGGATTTAGTCTTGCCATGGCCATTCTTTTATCATATTTTGCTATAGTCAAGCGTATCAAATTTTTAGAAAAGAGAAAACAGGAAAAGTTACAACAAAAGTTCTTTGTTCAAAATCGAGGGTTGCTTCTCTAACAACTAATTGCATCCCATGAAGATGCAACACAAAATATGAGAATTCTTAGATTACATGAGCTGGAAAAGGCAACAAACAGATTCAATAATGCACTCATTATTGGTCAGGGGGGTCATGGACAAGTTTATAAAGGTATTTTGTCGGATCAACATGTTGTGGCCATCAAAAGGTCCAAAATTGTTGATCCTTCCGAAATCGATCAGTTCATAAATGAAGTGGTTATTCTCTCACAAGTCAACCATAGAAACATTGTGAAACTCTATGGATGTTGCCTAGAGACTGAAGTTCCATTGCTCGCTTATGAGTTCATTTCGAATGGAACACTTTTTAATCATCTTCATGGAGAGGAACACTGTTCCTTGACATGGAAGCATCGGTTAAGAATTGCCCATGAGGCTGCAGGAGCAATTTCCTATCTTCACTCATCTGCTTCTATATCAGTCTTTCACCGAGACATAAAATCATCAAACATTCTCTTGGATGATTATTTCACAGCAAAAGTGTCAGATTTTGGGGCCTCAAGATCTGTCCAAATAGATCAAACGGGTGTTACTACAGCTGTCCAAGGGACACACGGGTATTTGGACCCCGAGTACTACTGCACTGGCCGGTTATCCCACAAAAGTGATGTCTACAGCTTTGGTGTCATTCTCGTTGAATTGCTAACAAGAGAAAAGCCATTATTCTCCTCTAGGAAGTTTGAAGGGGGTAGTCTTTTTGCATATTTTAGTTCTGCTATGAAAGAGAACCGTCTCTTTGAGATTCTCGATCCCCAAGTTGTGAACGAGGGGAAAAGAACAGAAATCAAAGCCGTTGCCAAGCTTGCAAATATGTGCCTGAGAATGAAAGGGGAAGAAAGGCCAACCATGAAGGAAGTGGAGGTGCGACTCGACGTCTTGTGGCGGTCCAACCAACAGCAAGAGGTCTCAAAGTTGGAGGGCAGTCAGCTTATGCTACCTGACTACATTGCAGGAATTGATACAACCTTGCAACGTTCGATATAATAATGTGAGTGATTATCAGAGTTTAGTTTTCATTGTGAGTTTCTCCTTGATAATTTTAGTTCTTTATCTATTCTTATATTTTAAAATAAATTATGTAATATTCTTAAATCTTGATGTTTTGCCTTTCTGTATTACTATTGGTGTATTTATTTAGCTGATGTAATTTGAATACTGAGTTTGAATAATTTTCGATCTTTATATCATAGAAGTAAAAATTGGAATCGGGGTCGGTCTTTTGACCGTGGAATCAAAATCGGGTGAATCGGTCAGAATCGGCCGAATCAAATCGGAAACTCGGACTTTTTTGCTAGAAACTTGTTTTATACTAAAAAATTAGGAAATGAACTCAAAAGGTTGAATGGATGGATATAGTAAAAAATTACAACTTATATTTACTAAAAAATTAGTCCAGTAAAAAAAAAAAAGGTTGTATGGTGTGGTGAATGGATGGATATAGTACAAATTACAATTCTTATATATACATGAGTTATATTTTCTAACAAAAAATGTTGTATGGTGTGGTGGTAGCTGGCTTGGCCTCTTAGCAAACGATCAGTTCGATTCACGCTTGCGTGAGGAAAAAAATTTGGAGTTTGTTTAATTTGTGTTTCGGTCCAAATTTAACTGGTCAATCTATTTTGGCCGAAATTTCATTGGAATCGGTCCGGAACGTCCAAAATTGGACGAAATCTACACTAACCACGTAACTCGGCCTGAAATCAGATTGGTACAGTCCGATTCCGCTCCGGAATGTCCGATTTTTCCTTCTATGCTTTATATTATGTTGTGCACCAGTTATTCATCACAGTTGTAAATTTGGTAAAATTATTGTATGATTTATAATAGATAAGCTTCAAGAAACCAGTTATTCTTTTATCGTGTTGGTCTCTAGCGGTAGGGAATCCGTTAGCAGATCCAATTTTAATCCGATAGACGTCTGCAATTCTGTAGTAGTGTTCTATCCTTAATTAAATGTAGTTATTACTTAGGAACCAGTGTGGATTATGTTAATTAAACGGAGATAAATATTCTTAATTACAAACTAGTACGAATTTGTCCATCGACAGTCTGGAAAATGGCAAACCAGGCAACCACTAGACAAAGTAACAGATGGTCAAGTCTTCATTTTGATATAAAATTCGTGCATAATATAATTAATATGGGGTGAATTGGTCCTACATTTTTATGATTTTTATGGTATGTTATAGTAATCATGCATAGTGCTCTGTTTTATAATATTTATGAGCGTACTGCAATACACTATTTTTAATGAGTAATTTCATGATTAATTTTGATCATCTAATCATATAAATACAAAAAATGTTTGATTTGTTTTTAAAACTAGTTAATAAATTTTAATTAATATTCACTAATAAATATAGATTATATCTAAATTACTTTTATTCATGTTATTTAAATTTGAAAAAGTTCAATAACATAATATAGCCATCTGATAATTTAAATATAAACCATCTAGCAAAAACTTAATGTACTGGATCAATTTTCTACATTAGTACTCAACTTGTAATTCAAGTATTACTGTAATTGTTTTACTTAAACAAAAACAGAATGAATTGCTCAATTGTGTTGAGGTTGATACTGTCATTTTGAAGCAAAATAAGGTTTCTCACTTTATATTATGTCAATCAAAATTTCAATACATAATTCACTTCCATTTCATTTCAGTTTCAATTGAGAAAATTCTTTTGGAAACCATACCTTGTTTCTTACATTACAAATAGACGGCTTTCTTACTACCACAAAACCAACTATTAAACGACATATCCACCAGTTTTACAAAGATTTGTTAGGTCAGTCTGGGATCACAAGTGCTCACCTAGATAAGGATTTTTGGGATCCTAGCGAGAAACTCACTTCTTTAGAACAACAATCTTTAGAACTTCCATTTACTATGGCTGAAATCAAACATGCGGTATTTGCTTGTGAACCGCATGGGGCTCCTGGGCCGGATGGCTTTACATTCAAATTTTATCAAGCATTTTGGGATTTAATTAGCACTGATCTGTATCATCTTTGTCTCCAATTTTACAATCATACCACCAAACTAACTAGTCTGAATAAATCAATCATTTGCCTCATCCCAAAAGAACAAGAGGCCAAACTTATCACTAAATTCAGACCAATTAGTTTGGTAAACTGTAGTTTCAAAATAATCTCTAAAATCCTGACATTTCGGTTAGAATCAATCATGCATCGAATCATAGACAGTAGTCAATCAGCCTTTATTAAAGGAAGGTATATCTTAGATAATGTCATTTTAAGTCAAGAAATCATTCATTCTTGCCAAACTACTAAAGAGGAAGGAGTACTTGTCAAGGTGGATTTTGAGAAAGCCTATGACAAAATTAATTGGCAGTACCTTTTAGATATTTTATCTAGTAGAGGATTTGGGGAAAAATGGATTCGATGGATTACAGAGTGGTTACTTAGTTCTCAATCATGCGTAAATATCAATGGAGAACTCACTAACTATTTTTTTTGTAAAAGAGGGGTACGACAAGGAGATCCTTTATCTCCTTATTTGTATATCCTTGCAGCTGATACTCTTAGTAACATCTTTCGTAAAGGTAGAAATGCAAATTCTTTAGTTGGCTTAGGACCTGCTATGTTTTAGATAATCATTCTCATACCAATTGTCATTATGCCGATGACACCATCCTTTTTTTAAAGGCTAATGAAGAAAATATTGAACATGCTTGGTGGGCTCTAATTGCCTTTGAAGCCTTATCAGGCATCAAAGTTAACTATTCCAAAACTTCTATGTATCCCATCAATATTCCTGATGTATCTAGACTTGCTCATACTTTTAGATGTAATCCCGCTTCATTCCCTATGCATTATTTAGGCTTACCATTGCATAACCAGAAATTATCATCGCTTGAATGGATTTTCCTTATTGATAAAATAGAAAATAAACTTCAGACTTGGAAAGGTAATATGCTTTCTATAGGAGATAGATTAACTCTCTTGAATTCAGTTATGTCCTCTGTTCCGTTATACTTCTTACGGTTTATAAAATACCTGATTATGTGATAAACAAAATTGATCAAATTAGGCGTAGATTTTTATGGCAAGGCAATAATTTAGTAAGAAAAAATATCATCTGATCAATTGGCAAAAAAGCTTGTTTTGCAAAGGAGTTTGGCGGTTTAGGTATTTTAGATCTCAAACAAATGAATATAGCTTTACTTATGGTGGTGGAAGCTAAAAGATCCATCATACACTAGTGCTTGGAAGAATCTGATCTTGCACAAATACACATCTCATAGTGCTTCATCATCTGAATTTTGGACTCGCATTTCATCTCTCCATTCTTTGGGACACATAAGTGTTTCTTATGAACCAGGTTACAATACTACAGTTCTGTTTTGGACTGATATTTGGTATCAAAATTGTTCCATGACATCTCGTATCCTTACCTGTTTAATATCTGCTCCAATACTGATCTGTTACTCCAAACAGTTATAAATACACAAGGCCATGGCCTTACTTTCCGTAGGAATTTAGATGCTATCCAATATATTGAGTGGTTAGAGATTTTAGATATTATTAGTCACTTGTCATACTCTCATCTAGAGGATAAACTTAGTTGGAGATGGGAATCCAATGACAATTTTTCAGTTAGGTCTCTATATAAAATTCTCAATTTTAGAGGTACTAAACCTAAAAATGCAATGCTATGGTGGATGCATGATACATATCCCTATTAAGATCAAAATCTTTATGTGGCTTACTCATAAAAATAAAATCTTAACAACAGACAATTAAGAAAAAAAGGATGGAAAGGGAAGCATACTTATCAATTTTGTCAACAACCTGAAACCATTAGTCATTTATTTGTGACTTGCCCTTTTACAAAACAACTATGGTTCTTTATGGGTTCTTGTCAAAATGTTAGCATTCAATGGTCAAACTTTGCTGATATTATTCAGTTTGCTATTCAGTTACCTAATTCACATAGAACAGCTTTCTTATTGGTTTTTGGTGCATTTTGCTAGACTTTATGGAAACATCGCAACGAACTATGTTTTGATAATGGTAAGCGGAAATCAGCGAGACAAATTACTTTGCTTATTATCTCACTTGTGCATTATTGGACAGGTCGGGTGACACAGCTGGTTGCTACCTCCACAACCTTGTGGCTCCCAGTTGATACAGATGTACTTCCTCTCTCTAGTTGGCATCCAGATGATGTCGAAACTGAGGGTGCAGCAGACTCCACTGTGATGGAGGCAGGGAACCAGCTGGTACTCTATGAAGACGACAACTAGAAGACCTTGGGCTTTTCAGCCAAATTTTGTAGTTACATATTTTGTCCATAGCCCCAATAAGTGGCTTAGATTTCAATCTCGTATGTTATACTTGGTTGTTTTTTGTTACAGCTTATGGTAGTTACTAAGCTGCTATTGTAGTTGAATCCAGATGTGATACTTCTGTCTTTTGTTATTTCTGTCAGGATCTTTTATGTTGGTGCTTTAAAGTGCTAAAACAATATGTTGGGTGTAAATTAACTTTTCTTCAATGAAATGGACTCCAACCTTTTAATCAAAAAAAAAAACCATACCTTGTAAAATTTCGTAACAATACATGCAATACACCGGAACACGGTATCATCAGAGATTCGCCCCTGTATATTAGGATAGAATTTGCTACCATCATTTCAACAAAATAATTTGACTAATTTTTTATTTTAATTAGTCAAATTCTTCCTTAAAAAAATATGACGCAATCATCTGGCTCAAGAACTCTTTGTACTATTTGTACTCTTTTGGGGAAAGTGTGATGTAAATTAAAGAGACACGTATGTTGATTTGGATTACAAAATTTTGGTTTGGAGGGACGCGTATGTGGAAATAGGGGTGTTAATAGGTACCATACGGTTAGGGTGGAACCATTTTCATATCCATACCCACTAAGAATTGATATATCCATACTCTACCCATACCCGTTAAGAATTTGTCTTATCCTACCGTACCCATACCCGTTATGATTAACAGGTAACGAAACGGTAGTGGGCGAATAACAAAAATACTAATATAATGGTTTTACTATTTTTACAAATAAACCATCTAAATGCATCATGTCATACATATACCATCACAATTACTAATATAAAAATAAAAATACAAATATGCAATCAATTCTAACTAATAGTTTTTTATAAAGCAAAAATAAAATAAAAATCACAAATATCTCTTCTAACAAATTCAATTCGTTAACTAAATAACAAAACATTCAGCAATATGAAAAACATAGAAATAAATAAATTGAATATAATGTTGATATATCTATATATAATTTATTTCATATAATTACCCGTTACCCAATGGGTATGAAATAATATTTATCCGTAACCATACCCGTTTATCTAATAAAAAAAAATCTTTACCCATACCCATACCCAATAAGCTAATGAAAAAAAAACCTTACCAATACCCGTCTTATTGAATACGATACAGATAGAGTAAACGGATAAACGGGTGTCATTGACACCCCTTTTTGGAAAACAAAAGTTTCTTTTTTGGGAAAGAGATGTAAATTAAAGAGATTGAGGAAGGGGTCGTAGACTCGTAGTCAAGGAGGCATGGAAGTGCCTATTCTTATGCAAACGGGCCGGACGGTCCGGGTCGGGTAAAACCCGTGGCGGGCAACGGGCGGGCACGGGCCCGGGCAACACGGGTCACAAGCGACACGGGTAGGGTAGCACAGATTTTTTTTTTTCAAAAACCTTACCCGGCCCAGCTCAACCCCCGGGTAGCACGGGTAAGCGGGTTGCACGGTCCGGGTCCGGGGGTTGGACGGTCCGGGTAGCACGGGTCCGGGGGTTGCACGGTCCGGGTAGCACAGGTCCGGTCCGGACCGGTTTTTTTTTTTTGCTGTTTTTTTTTGTTGTTTCTGTTTTTTTCTTTTTAAACCAATAAAATATAAATCAAAATTCATTTGACATGATTGCATATTTGAACTCAATAATTTTTGTTATAATAAAATATAAATCAAAATTACGAATTATTTTAAAACAATTTTGCTTAAATCAATTACTTTAAAATATCATAAATCAATTACTTTAAATTTAAAACAATAAAATATAAATAAAAAATTTCTTAAATCAATTACTTTAAAATATCTTAAATCAATTACTTTAAAACAATAAAATATAAATCAAAAATTTCTTAAATCAATTACTTTAAAAATAATTATGAATTATTTTAAAACAATAGATTAAAAAATAAAAGTTACCCTCCTCCTTTATTCCGGGCTTGGGACCGGCTATGTAAAATAACACTAACTTTTTTTTGTTAGTAATTCTTCTTTAAAATGAATAATTTAAAAACTAATTGAAATGTTTAGAAATTTATAATTTAAAGAATAACCATAAAGATTAAAAGAGGTTAGAAATTTATACCGACACTATCTATCTAGAAGTTCTCATTCATATACCATTGTTCGCTCTCTTCCGCACCGTCTGAATCCGAATTAGCCTTGGGCCGCAGCTCGGTACCTCTTTCTTCAGTGTCGACTCCGGATGATGATGCTTGATGACCTCGATATTGCTTGCGATTTTCAGCATCAATCTAATTTTTCAAGCACACAAGTCTCTCAAAAACATGTGCACCCAACTTACTGCGTTTATCAGAGACGATCCTGTTCGCCAAACTAAAACAACTTTCGAAAGGGACGGTTGACACGGGCACGGCAAATACGTCGTGGGCCATCATCGCAAGGACTAGATAGTGACTTGCATTCCTCCTCCACCACGCCATGATGTCAACCTGTTCACTTTCGTTGCGCATCAAATATAGCTCAATAACTCGTCTGTGGATGTGTGCGGGTCGCTCTCCAACTGGAAATCTGATAACAATCCACCACTGTGATCACTCAAAAGATAGCGATGTTTTCTTTTAAAATTTATAAACTCAGAAATGCTATCGGTTCGGATTGCAAGCGCACAATCCTTATCGAGTAGTATAATCGAGGTCGATCTACAGGGAATATTGGTCTACAGTCTTGAGCGATCGAATCACAATCTTTCGAAAGGCTAGACAAAATCTGAAAATTAAGAGTTTGGAATTGTGATCAATGTAAATTTGACAACAATTAAAAGTAATTAAAATAAAGATAGAGATGAGAATTCCTAGGATTTCGGCACACTATTGCTACTCAATCCTTTTTGATATTCTACTTCTGTCGGGTCTGATTTTCTGTTGTTGTTAATGAAAGACACTACATAGGACACTGCGAGTCACTTACGCAAATGACGGGACTTCCACCGAGATACTACATAGGACACTGCGAGTTATCTTACGCAAATGACATGTCTCTTAAATACACAAGTTACTACATAGGACACTGCAATTTATCTTACGCAAATGACAGAACTTGGTTTGCATTTTGTGGTTCTGATTTATGGTTTTCCTGCGAATGTTTTCTTCACATAAATCTAATGGCTCCCAACGAGGCTAACTCGTCCATCATAGTTTTTCTACCAATAAAGTACTGTCACTACCCTAGGATTAAACTAGATCATCGAAATCAGGTGAAGGGAGAATAAATTGCAAAAACATTTCAATCAACAACAAGAAATCATAATCAACAGAAAATATATATATATCAAAGTTTTATGAGTAACAAGGTTTATTGCCTAGCCCTTATGAAAAGAACTTAGCCGCGGAACGGCATCATTACAACACTCCTCTCTTTCTCACTTCAATTAAATCTAACCCTAATCACCAAAATTACAAAGATGGTTTTCTCTTCTGTCCAGGGGCTTTATATAGGAGTGAGGGGACGTCTGGAGATGAGTGGAGGCCAAGAAACACGGTCTGGACACGCTTGTGGCAGTTATTCCCCAAAGGGCGCCTTGGTTACGGACCGTATCAGGTGATACGGTCCGTATTCACACCTTGTCGCTGAGGGGTTTAATGCGTATCACACCATCTCCTGGTCCGTATCCGGCTAGGTCCGTATCAACTGGTACGGACCGTAACAGGGCCTTAGTCGATGAGCGTCGCTTGTCCGATTGACTTGATTCTTGCTCTATTTGATGTGAAATAGTCCCAAAACCTGTTTTCTGCAATAAAACATAAAGAAGGGTGACAGTAACCTTTTTCTCTAATTAAATAAACATAAGTGTGAGATAATATGCAAAACCTAAGCCAAAACCCTACGTAATTCATCATCATTTTGACTCTGATCACACTGCTGGTGCTCCTGGAAGTGGAACTATTAAAAAATAAAAAAAATTAGTGGACAAATAATGTAGATATTATAAATAATAAAGATTAAAAACACATGTATATTTATATTCATATCTAGCGGCGGTACGGGACGAAGACGTTTGGTTTTGGTTGTCACTCATTCTTGAGTTGTATAAGTTAAACATCTCATCAAACTTCGAATTCACGTGTGTATCCACTCCGATTTGTCTAAATGTAGATAATCTTTGTAACTTTCAATAAATTTGATCGTGTAATACTTTTTGTATGCCGGGTTGAGGCAGTTTGCGATAACGGCCAGGAGGGGTACATCTTCCCAATATTTTAGAAATTTTTGTTTCATGGCATCTACGATCGGCGTGAGAGAGGAATCGTTGCTTTCAGCTTCTTCCAATTCACGATACACCTTAGAAATTTGGTAGAGATGTTTGAGCAACTCAAATGCCGTCGGTGAGTACGAGCATGATAGTTTGACGGTTGCTGTAAAGAAGGTTCCTAGGAAATCTTTAAGCCTTTGTAGTTGCTACCATTCTCCGTTGGTGAGTTCCAATGCCAATCCCTCAGGGATTGAGCCTCTCAAAGCCTCCCCTATGACAGCTTTGTAAGGAAGACATCGGTTTAACATCCTATAGGTAGAGTTCCAACGGGTATCTATATCCCAAGGTACTCTTAACTTGCTCAATCCAAACTGGCCACACAAAATCGCAAACCGTTGTTTTCTTTCTTGGTTTGAAACAATGTGGGCAAGAGCTCGACGAGGTTATGTATGTGGCAAGCACACTTTTGGTGAAACATTGCACCATTCATGATTGGGTTTAGTGACCGTTTAAAAATCTCAATGGAAGCTATGTTGTTGCTAGCATTATCGAATGAAATAGAAAAAATCTTATTCTCTATATTCCTTTTAAGGTTATACTCTTCTAAAACGTCAATAATTGATTTGTAAATTACATTTGCAGTATGCGGGGAATCCAACACTCAAAAACTTAATACCCTCTTTTGTAATACCCAATTATCATCCATCCAATGCCCGGTAATACAAGAGTACCCAAGTTCATGTTTACCAGCAGTCCAACTATCAGAGGTAATTGAGACCTTATTGGTTTGATATGCAAATATAGCTCGTAGCTCGTTTTTTGTAATGGTAAACTGGTTTTTTTATTTTATTAACCATCTTTCTATGACGTAACCTCTTGTACATTGGTTGACCACACCCCCGAATGACCAACCGGGCAAAACTCATGCAACCACCCATACTTATTGGTTATTCTATGTGGATAATGTATCGGGCCAATTCACTAAGCATTACCGATTCATCATATTTCTGGTGTGTTCTGGTACCATCCGGGTTAATAAGGATTTGGATTTGTCTCGGGTCAGCATATTTTTGTGGAACATCACCCTTTTTTTCGTGAGCGTCGACATGTCTCTTAAAGCTAGACATACCACTAGATTTTTTATACACAAAATTCGGTCTCTTGCAACCTTTTACCTTACAAGTTAGATATTGCATAGTGCCATCCTCCAGGTAGGTCACGTCATACCAGGGCAACCATTCCGCATTGTATTCGGGAGCTCTTTTACTCTTCTTTTCTGCTGGTTCTTCTGGGGTGACACTTGTCGAAGGAGGGACTCTTCAGCTTGAATTTCAGGGACACTTGTCAAAGGAGTACCTTTTATAGTTGTAGTGAATTGACTCGATGCTATGGAAGAAGTGCCTCTATATGCATACGGTGGTGTCTATTTGGTTGTAGCATTTGGGGGGCTTGTTGATAATTTGGTTAATAATTTGGTTGTAACATTTGGTCCCTTCTTTGATAATTTTGTGGATAATTAGGTGGTGGTATTTGGGAGGAACTACCAGGATAAATAGTTGACATATCGACGTCAAATATTTCGTGGGACATTCTCGCGACGGATTCTTCCACCGATTCGCGATGAGGAGTTGTCATTTTTTAAACCTATTCAAAAAATAAATGCAAATTACTTAACATATTCAAAAAATAAATCTAACATATTTATTTAACCTATTAAAAATAAATCCGAATTTGAAAAATAAAATCTAACCTATTCAAAAATAAATGTAATTACTTAACATATTCAAAAAATAAATCTAACCTATTTTTTTAACCTATTAAAAATAAATCCGAATTTGAAAAATAAAATCTAACCTATTCAAAAATAAATGTAATTACTTAACATATGCAAAAAATAAATCTAACCTATTTTTTAACCTATTAAAAATAAATCTGAATTTAAAAAATAAAATCTTACCTATTCAAAAATAGATGTAATTACTTAACATATTCAAAAAATAAATCTAACCTATTTTTTTAGCATATTAAAAATAAATCCGAATTTGAAAAATAAAATCTAACCTATTCAAAAATAAATGCAATTACTTAACATATTCAAAAAATAAATCTAACCTATTCTTTTAACCTATTAAAAATAAATCTGAATTTAAAAAATAAAATCTTACCTATTCAAAAATAAATGTAATTACTTAACATATTCAAAAAATAAATCTAACATATTTATTTAACCTATTAAAAATAAATCCGAATTTGAAAAATAAAATGTAACGTATTCAAAAATAAATGTAATTACTTAACATATTCAAAAAATAAATCTAACCTATTTTTTTAACCTATTAAAAATAAATCCGAATTTGAAAAATAAAATCTAACCTATTCAAAAATAAATCTAATTAACATATTCAAAAAATAAATCTAACATTTTTAGCAATCCACTAAGAATCAATTTTTTAGTCCAATTACTCTACAAAAAAAAATCTAACATTCAATAAATCTAACATAAACTAAATCTAACATTCAATTTAAATTCTAAATTTCTCTACAAAAATAAATCTAACATCAAATTTAAATTTTAAATTACTCTACAAAAATAAATCTAACATTCAATTTAAATTCTAACATTCTCTACAAAATCTAACAAAAATAAATTTAAGTTAAACTAATTGAAACAAAAAATAAATCTAACATTCAATATTTTAATCTAACAAAATTTAATCTAACATAAAATAAATGTAACATTTACATCTCGCGGGAAAATCTTGCGGGAGGTGTCGAACTTCGTAATTTCAATATCTTCGTAATTCCGTTTGCGTATTTGTAGAATGAATTAAATTTACAACTATATTTTGTTTTAACAATAAATTTAAAATTGAGAATAATGAAAATATTGAGATTGAGATTGAGTTGAGAGAATGAGAGATGAAAATATTGAGATTGAGATGTGAAAATTTGTGAGGGATGGAGGTATATTTAAAGAGTTTTGTTTGAGGGGAACGCAATTTGAATTTTTTTTTAAAAATCTGAAAAAAAAACGGTCAAATCGGGTAGGGTACGGGTCAAATCCGGGTAGGATTTTGTTTGGGGGGAAATGAGAATGAAATTTGAATTTAAAAAAAAATCTAAAAAAAAAATGGTCAAATCGGGTAGGGTACGGGTCAAATCCAGGTAGGGTATAGGTAGCACGGGTTTAGGGTACGGGTATCATGGGTCAAGGATACGGGTACGGGTTAGGCGGGTACACGGACCGGACCGGGTTATCACGGGTTTAATGGCAAAAAATCGGGTCCGGCCCTTTTCAACTCTTACCCGTGGACCCGTGTCAAACCCGGGCACGGTCCGGACCGAACGGGTACGGGTCACGGGCAGACTGGACCAGGTTTGACCCACCCGGGTAATTTCAAAACACTAGAAGTGCCTTTATTGACTGGTCAATGGTCAATTATTAATTACCTTGTGTATTTAGGATAGATAATTAGATCTAGTCATAAGTATTTTAAAAATGCATTTTCTTTTCAACTAAACGGGCCTTTTTTTTTCAACTAGACGTGCCTTTAATCGTCTCCATAAGCTTTTTTTTTTTTTGAAAATAAAATAGAAGTGCTTGTCGTATCAATTATTGAAGCGCATGTGCTCTTCAATAGTGGCGGATCCAGTAAGGTCTAGGGAGAGACATTGTCTCATTGGATTTTGATACTTAGTGCAAATATACAGGTCATAGTTGTATTTTGTCATTCTCTGAAAAAAATTTTGCCCCTCTCTGAACCCATTAAACCCATACTGTTGAAATTTGAACCTTCAGTGCAAATATATTGGGCCAAGCCCAAACAAAATAGCCAATTTGTTACTAGCTTCCAGTATTCCAAGTCTAGCTCCCAACTTCCAAGTCAATCGATGATGAATAAATGCAAACAACATCAAGTTGACTGTTATTTCTTCTTTAATTTTGAGAAAACAATACAAAAGTTTCTTTAAAAAAATTTAATTAATTGCATTCTTATATACACCTACTACAAATTGTCAAATTCTAATGTTAGTCTTCCTCATTAACAATAATTAATTGTATTTTCTTATATTATTATGATTATTTTTATAAACTACCCGATTAGAAAATGGGTTTGAATCTAATAAGCTATTTGAATCCGATTTCTGCTTCTCTCTGGCAAAAATCTTGTATCAGCCCCTGCTCTTCAAGAATAGCTTGTTCAAGATTGCTTGTTCCGATTTTTATTAAAATTTAAATTATTTGGTAATTTAAAAAAAAATTAAACTTATTTGAATCTGACTTATCACATGTTCTAAATCAAAATGACTCTTAAACACATACAATTTATAAAGTCACACAATTAACCTCCGATCAAACTTGATTCAAACTTAAACGACATACAATTTCAAATATTGGCTCGAAAGTAGATGAAACAATTCAAGATGATATGAACTTCAATACAAAAATAATTTTATTTAATACATAGTCTCTAATTACATGGCTCCAAGACCATATGAAACAATTCAAGCTGATATGAACTCAATCCGATCCGAATTCGACTCAAAATATTTGATTATCATCTCTAATTACATGGGTCCAAGATCATATGTGGCGGAAATTTGCTGTACATTGCTGTTATTATTATAAGTAATTAGTGTAATTAAAATTAAATCAAATGATTCTGATGAATGCAAAATTAACACTCTTAAAATGTATCTGGGTCATACTTCGGAGAATATCAAATATATAACATTATTAAAAGGTGGTTGACTACTTGGCTCCATGGCTACTTCCGAAATTTTTATTAATAGAAAATAAAAAATTAAAATATCGAGATTGAAGAAGACTTTTGGCAGAATTTGAAATATAGGAATTCCGTGATTTACTGTAACGGCCCGATTATTCATCAGATTATTGAGCTGATTTACGAAATCAAATTCCGGACAGTTATAGAGAATCACGGCCAGGATTTTTGCAAAAAATAAAAATAAAAAGCCTGACCATTATAGAGAATCGCAGCCAGAATTTTTGCAAAAAACAAAATAAAAAAAGACGGACCGTTATAGAGAATCACGGCCAAGTCTTACAGAGAATCTGAGTCAAAAGTGTACAAGTTCGAATAGATCAAGAATTGCAGAGTAGGATATCCCATAAAATAAAATAAAATGAAGGGCTCTCTGTTCCATTTAAAAAAGTTCTTCTACCCATCCCCATGACAAAAGTCGCTCAAGTTCCCAAAAAAAAGAACCTTTTCTTGGAAAATGCAATACATCAATTACTGAGGCGAGTCATTGACGCTTCCGCTTTGCCTTTACCAATGCAGCAATTAAATGTATTCATATCCTGCAGGAATTTCACTGCAGCTTGTAATAGGGTTGAGTCAAGCTCCAGTGCGCTGTGCGCTTTGTTCCCGAAATTTTTATTAATAGAAATTAGAAAGGAACGCGAATAGAGACCTGTTGTAATTTTCTATAACGGTCTGTATTTTTATTTTATTTTTCGCAAAAATTCTGATCGTGATTCTCTATAATGGCCAAGTTATTTATTTTTATTTTTCCGCAAAAATTCTGGCCGTGATTCTCTATAACGGTCCGGGATTTGATTTTCGTAAATCAGCTCGCTAATCTGATAAATAATCAGGCCGTTACAGACTATAACATCCTCTGGCCGTTTCAGTAAATCACGAAATTTCTATATTTTGAATTCCGCTGAAAGTCTTCTTCAATCTCGATATTTTAATTTTTTATTTTCTATTAATAAAAATTTCGGTGGCTACTTGGCTACTTGCTCCAACAATTGGCCGGAGAACACATATTTTTTTCCCAGTGGAGAAAATAAGATGCCTGACATTATAAATAAAATGGATAAAAGGCACTTTCTTATTTTTTGAAATGGATAAAATTGATAAAAATGATAAAAGTACATTTTCCATAGGCAGAAAAATAATGGTGCAAATGAGATAGAACATACCAGTCCACTTGACAACC
Source organism: Carex kokanica (assembly GCA_025461125.1). Lineage (NCBI taxonomy): Eukaryota > Viridiplantae > Streptophyta > Magnoliopsida > Poales > Cyperaceae > Carex > Carex kokanica. The sequence continues at coordinate 40,653 of JAJGRX010001419.1, forward strand.
GGCAAGTTTTCTCAAGAAATCCATTAATTATCTGATTAAATTTAATTTTTCTAAATCAGATTTTAAGTAATAGCTTAAACAAATCAATGAGACAGGAATATTAGGAACTAGCATCATGTATGTATGCATGCATACATACAGTCAAGAAAAGTGGATCCATCCCTCTTAGACACTAACAAAAACTTCTTATTTTTTTATTTCATATCTACCACCAAACCGCGCCCTTAATCCCATTCTTTAATTATAAATTCACTAATCAAGCTAGCTACTTCCCTTCATACCATTAATGGCTCCTCCTTACTTCCTACTACTCTTGCTTCTCTCTCTACTCACTGTTGTACCGTCCACACGAGCCGCATCGCAGATTTCTCCACCGGTTTCTTTACCGGGTTGCAGAAACAAATGCGGGAACATTACAGTGCCATACCCATTTGGGTTTGAGCCTAACTGCTTCAGAGAAAATTTCCGCGAAGATTTCAGCCTTGTGTGCAATGAATCCTATAACCCACCTAGGCTCTCCATTTCTGGCGACGACCGTGAAATAACAGACATTTCACCAAGAGGCCAGTTGCATTTATTGGTTACAGCGAAACGTGCTTGTTACGACTCTAGTGGTGATTATATATCCGGTACTAGCGCCACTACGTACATATCTTACGGTACGGGCCGGCCGTACCTCCTTTCAGTCAGTAACAGCTTCTTTGCTGTTGGATGTCCCAACCAAGGATACTTTGTCGATGGTGATGGTTATTACGTTAGCGGATGCGTTTCGGCTTGTCGGCCGACTCAATATTCATTGGGTAGCACCAACGGCTCGTGCACTGGAGTTGGGTGCTGTCAGAGCTCTATTCCAAATGGACTTAGTTTCTATGAAGCATCTTTACAGAATTTTGGGAGTTCTAGACAAGGCACTGACCCAATAATATTTGTCAATCCCACAAATTGTTCGTATGTTTTTCTCGCGGATTCAAATTGGTTCCATTTTGACAACTCATACCTAACAAGGACCAATGATTTCAAGGTCAAGGTAGGGATGGATTGGGCTATAAGAAACGTGGGAAATTGTAGTTACGCAAGGCGTAACATGACCGATTTTGCGTGTCGGAGTTTGAATCATGTTTGCTACAATTCTGATAATGGTGCTGGATATCTTTGCAATTGTTCAAAGGGATACCAAGGCAATCCGTACATCACAGACGGATGTCAAGGTAATATTATTATGTTTATCCTTCCGATTACTGTTAAATTATTTGAGTACAAAACCAATTGATAACTAAATTTGTACTATTTGCAATCTAACCCCTAAAATAAAATAAAAATCGTAATATTGTTCTCATCATAAACTTTATAACTTTGTATGCCAATAGGTCATAGGTGGACCAAGAACTTCTATTTGTGCAATTAAGTACCTGAACTTCAAAAAGAAACGGATTCGGTAATTATTAAAAGTTTAACAGTGTGTTGGCTTAAAAAAATAGGGAGATGTACAGAACAATGGCCCATTCATACTTGCCTCTAATTTGTTGGAACACTCCGCAGTATCTTATTCAAGTGATATTTAAGGTGTAACCAATGAAGAAAGTGAATTATTATGAAACTGGGTGTTTCAGTATCTATCCCAAATAAGAGGTGCGTTGTGCTGGTTGTTGATTTCTTTCGTTTGCTCTTTAGCTTAATTATCATGATTTTGCTTCACAGATATAGATGAGTGTGAGTTGAAAAAGGAATATCCATGCTACGGTGATTGTACAAACACGATTGGGGGCTTCAACTGTACCTGTCCACGAGGGACAGAAGGCGACGCCCTTACGAAGGATGGTTGTCGCAAAAAAGACCATTTCACATTAGCACTTAAAATAGTTACTGGTACGTTCTTTTAGTTTTATTCACCGGCTTTAATCAAAGAAATAATTTAGACAATTTTTTTTACCTAGTTAATTACCATTACGGCTAGTGATGTACCACTACGTGGTTTCACATTTGGTACTCAATTTTACTTTCTGTCATATATGACCCCCATTACAATCTGTATATTTGCGTAAATTCTATTAATTTTGGATGTAATCTGTATAAATCTAGTTATTTGTGAATTTGAATTTTCTTTCAAAATAATTTTTTTTTGTTATGAGGTACAACTATATTAAGAAAAGCAAAATTTGTATGGAAACTAACAGAGCTTATGCTGAAAATTTGCAGGTGCAAGTGTGGGTGTTTTCTTAGTTGCATTTGCCATTTTCTGGCTGTATCTTGGAATGCAAAAGAGGAGGCTCATCAGGACAAGACAACAGTTTTTTGAGAAGAATGGAGGCGTTCTACTGCAACAGCAGATGAGTTCTTTCAAAACAACCGCATTCAGAATTTATACAAAAGAAGAGCTTGAGAAGGCAACCAACAAGTTCTCAGAAGATCGGGTGCTGGGACGTGGGGGCCACGGAATCGTCTACAAAGGCATTTTCGAGGATGGCACTGTCGCGGCAATAAAAAGGTCAAAATTAATGGAAGAGCAAGAGACCAAAGAATTTGCAAAAGAGATGCTGATCCTGTCCCAAATCAACCACAAAAATGTTGTCAAGCTCTTGGGTTGTTGTTTGGAGGTTGAAGTCCCAATGCTCGTTTATGAATACATCTCTAATGGAACTCTTTATCACTACATCCATAAAAATAATTTCAATTCTCCTGTTCCTTTACATGAACGACTCAGAATTGCTGCTGAGTCGGCAGATGCGCTTGCCTACATGCATTCCTCTGCTTCACCCCCTATTCTTCACGGCGACGTGAAAACTGCTAATATTTTGCTCGATGATAATTTCGTAGCAAAGGTTTCTGATTTTGGTGCATCAAAACTTGCACCAAATGATGAAGCCGAAATTGCTACCTTGGTGCAGGGGACCTGTGGTTACTTGGATCCTGAGTATTTGTTAACTTGTCAGCTGACTGACAAAAGTGATGTCTATAGCTTTGCTGTTATTATATTAGAGCTTCTTACAAGAAAGAAAGCACTTTCTTTTGAAGGACCAGAGGAGGATAGGAGTTTGGCGTCAAGTTTTTGTGTGGCCAAGAAGGAGGGGAGGTTCATAGAAATTTTGGATGGTCAAGTAAGGGATGAAATTAAACTAGAGGTGCTTGAAGAGATTGGAGATTTAGTCATGCATTGTCTGAACATGAACAGAGAAGAAAGACCTACAATGAGAGACGTTGCTGACACTTTAGAGAAGGCGAGAAGATTTCAAAAGAAATCATCAAATGAAGAGAACCATGTAGAGGAGACTGAGAGCTTGCTTGGCAATTCAATCGATATATATACAGGAGATAATAGCATGTCATATAGTTTTGGGCAACAAGCCATGTTTGATATGGTATCAGGGAGGCGACGGTTTTAGTTCTGGTACTTAATTCTTGGATTCGTTTCATGATAGTTTATGTATATTTTTGTCCTGCCTCTGTACCCAATTTCTTAAATATTTTTATCTCTGGTATTCTGTAAATGCTACCACTATACTATATATGCAGGCTACCCAGTTTCCTTGTATGTTATGTGGGCAATATAAGATTTTAAGGAATAATTTAATTGTTCATCTTCATGTCAGAGTATAATAGAATTGGGCAAGAAAGGCTGTTTATCATTGTTCCTTTCTTTGCTTCTTTCTCTCTCAAAATTATGTGGCCTTCTAACTTGCACATTTTACTCTTTGTTTCTAACTTCTTGCAGTCAGATTAAGTTGCTCTCTTGAAAAAATAATTTGTGTAGTTTATAGTTGACACTTAATAGTACAAGTATGGATTATTTACAAATTTTCTGTTTAAATGCTTAGGGGCATTTTTTTTTTGTTTTTTCCACCAAAATGTTTGATATCTCACTCCACCTACTTCCCTTAAGTTCTCTTTTTTGAAAGGCTTGGCGGTGGCTGCCAAGAGCATTCTTTCTTAGTTCTCTCTCAACAAAAATATCATTTTGAGATCCCAGACAACATTTTATATTTTATTTCTTGATACTTTTTTCATTCATAGCTACATCTACAATATGGAGTATGACTGTATGAAGAGGGAATCTGAATTCTTTTTTAAATCAGTAACTGGAGGACTTACTAATTTTCATCAACCATATAAAAAGGAGTACAAACTACAAAGAGTTCTTGAGCCAGATGATTGGGTCATGGTTTTTTTGACGCAGAATTTAGCTGCTAAAATAAAATATTAATTAGTAATGTTTTTTTAAATGATGATAGTGAAGATGACACCACACATAGCAGCTCTCTTTGTCCTGCTATCTGCAATTTGATCTACTATTGTCTGATGTAAATTGTAGATCGATAAAGCGAGTCAAATCCTGTCCTAAGATATGCAGCTATGAATGAAAAAAGTATCAAGAAATTAATGTAGAAAGTTGGCTGGAGTTGGAAAATGGTATTTTTGTTGAGAGAGAACTAAGGAGAAAAGGAAGTAGATGTAGTGCGATGTCAGACCTTTTGGTAGAAAAGAAAAAAAAATTAAAGATGTCCCAAGTTAAACACTAAGGGGCTGTTGGGCACTGCCTCCTTAGGGTTGAAGGATTAAAATTAATCTTGTCTAAGGAGCATTTGTTCGTTTGAACAACAAGCTTAAGAATGAAGGCTTAATATATATAAAATATATATTATAGTCTGTAAAGACCTTAATACCCTTATACTTTTTTCTTCTTAAAATGTGCTAAACTAAAGTTAAGGTTTTTTTTTTTTGCTTGATCCAAAGGGTGCTGACTGGTGCTCGTTTGTTTCACACTGCATTAATTTCATCTTAGCATTTTGATGCCAGGTTTCACAAGTCAATTCTTTTGTTGTACACATGTTTTATTCATTAGCATAAACCATTATTTTAGATTTTACACACATACAACCTGAATCAATTAATCAAAATAACATATGTAGGTACCAATGAATCCTGATTTTACACACAGGGGCATTGAATTCAGCTTACCAGTGCAAAATAAATTACAAAAATAAAAGTTGAGCTCGTACCAGTAGGCACTGGTACCAGTGTCAAAATAGACCCAAATATGGTTAAGTACATACCAATGCAAAATAAATTACAAAAGCGATTATATACAGAAAATTCTGAGAACAAGACAGCTGAGAAAATTTAGAAAACTGAGAACACTGAAGCTCTTCGAACAAATTAAAAAACTGAGAACAAGAAAGCTAGAGAAAACTCCGAGAACAACAGAAATGGATTTTATAAAAGGTTTGAATAATATGTCTGATGCAATATTTTAGAAATCAAAGAACAAAAAGAGGTTATGAGAGAATTTTAATCAAAATGAGGTGACAAAATCCTACTAAATTGGATCTCGATTGGTAGAGTTTCTTGATGTGAACCCTATTATGCCATCGAATCCACGAGTTTGTTGCCGGCGAGCTCGTGACAGAGGTTAGGAGAAAATGAGTTTTTATTTTCCAATGCCTTGGGAAGCGCTCAGGCAGACTTGGGGAGAAATGCTAGAAAATATTAAAATAAGAAAACGAAACTTAAGTTGGGGGTAATAAAGTAAAAAAGAAACATCTTTTTTTGACTCTAAGGAGGTCAGTGCGCTGACGAAGCGAAATACCCAGCTTAAAATTCAGCTCTAAGGATGGTTAAGGAGGAGGCCTTAAGCCCGTCTAAGGCATAGATGTTTGGCCTGATTAAGATGTTAAGGAGCCTTAAGGAAGCTAAAGTTGGGGTGCCGAACAGGTACTAAGTATTTTTTTTTTTTTTTGAGATTCTGATAGAGGCTATCAGAGGTACAACAGTGTAGTTACAAAGTAACATTTCTATTCCTAGAATCACTACTCATCCGAGAATAACTAGACATCTAGCAATGCTTCAGCCATAGAAATGCCTCCTGTACCGCTCTCTGCGATACCAGAACCGAATGCTTCTCTTTTCCTTCAAATATCCTGACGTTGCGTTCTTTCCACAGAATCCAGCAAGCAGCCCAAAAAATTACCTCCCATGTCTTCTTGCGTATTCTGCCTCTAGTCAATTTTGATTGGACATATGTGCTCTGCACTGTATCACTAGGGGTCATGAGTGTAACCCCTATTATTCTGGCAACACCATTCCAGAATGAGATAGCATAGGGACAGGTGAAAAACAGGTACTAAGAGCATCTACATCCCTGAAACTATTAGAGTTTTTAAATAACTGTTAACTGTTTTTTAGAAATTAAACCCCTCTTAATTTTTAAGCCTCCACATCTCTGAAACTAAAATTAGAGTTTCCTAATTGCCACGTCACAGCTTATAAAATTTCTTATTAAAATATATCTGCAAGAGAAAGGAATCTCAGCGAATCATTTCGCCATGTCACAGTTTATAAACGATTTCTTATTAAGAAATTATTGAGCAAAGTTGCTAAATAAGAAATTCATCTACATCCCTGAAAATGGTTTAGCAACTGCCACATCAGATTAAAAACTCTAAGAGTTTCAGGGATGTAGATGCTCTAAGTATTTAAGCAGGAATTTTAGTATAAAATTTATACTTGCTCTATTAAGTGTAAAATGTATATAAATTCAGCTCTATCAATTGTCAAATAAGCAGGATTTTTTCTGACAAATGATAATTCTGTACAAGTTTGTTTCGTTAAATATGAACCCTACACAAATTAATGTTTTCAACGGCGAATTCTGTATAAATTCAAATCTAAGATCAGACTACAAGAGTTAAAAAACGAGTAAAAATGTGCAATATATAAGGCCATATACATTTTACTTCAAATGATTCTAGCAAGCAACAGCCATTTTCTCCAATCCTATTATACTGAAATGAAAATGAACAATGTAATTATTCATTAAATCTTATATTTCCGACATAACATGCGAGAAAATCGTGGAGCTTTGCATATATATATAGTACAGTAGTAGGCTATTAGCATTTACAGTTTACCAAAGATAAAAAGAATTAAAAAATTGAGCACAGAGCAGTATTGAAATATACCTAACCTATCATGAAACAAATCCAAGAATTAGAAACTCTTCATTCTGAAAATTAAATACCAGAACTAATTAAAGCCGTCGCCTCCCTGATTCCATATCAAAGATAGCTTGTTGCGCAAAACTATATGACATGCTACTATCTCTTGTATATATATCGACTGAATCGCCAAGCAAGCTCTCAGTCTCCTCTACATGGTTCTCTTCATTTGATGATTGCTTTTGAAATCTTCTTGCCTTTTCTAAAGTGTCAGCAACTTCTCTCATTGTAGGTCTTTCTTCTCTGTTCATGTTCAGACAATGCATGACTAAATCTCCAATCTCTTCAAGCACCTCTAGTTTAATTTCATCCCTTACTTGACCATCCAAAATTTCTATGAACCTCCCCTCCTTCTTGGCCACACAAAAAGTTGACGCCAAACTCCTATCCTCCTCTGGTCCTTCAAAATAAAGTGTTTTCTTTGTTGTAAGAAGCTCTAATATAATAACAGAAAAGCTATAGACATCACTTTTGTCAGTCAGCTGACAAGTTAACAAATACTCAGGATCCAAGTAACCACAGGTCCCCTGCACCAAGGTAGCAATTTCGGCTTCATCATTTGGTGCAAGTTTTGATGCACCAAAATCAGAAACCTTTGCTACGAAATTATCATCGAGCAAAATATTAGCAGTTTTCACGTCGCCGTGAAGAATAGGGGGTGAAGCAGAGGAGTGCATGTAGGCAAGCGCATCTGCCGACTCAGCAGCAATTCTGAGTCGTTCATGTAAAGGAACAGGAGAATTGAAATTATTTGTATGGATGTAGTGATAAAGAGTTCCATTAGAGATGTATTCATAAATGAGCATTGGGACTTCAACCTCCAAACAACAACCCAAGAGCTTGACAACATTTTTGTGGTTGATTTGGGACAGGATCAGCATCTCTTTTGCAAACTCTTTGGTCTCTTGCTCTTCCATTAATTTTGACCTTTTTATTGCCGCGACAGTGCCATCCTCGAAAATGCCTTTGTAGACGATTCCGTGGCCCCCACATCCCAGCACCCGATCTTCTGAGAACTTGTTGGTTGCCTTCTCAAGCTCTTCTTTTGTATAAATTCTGAATGTGGTTGTTTTGAAAGAACTCATCTGCTGTTGCAGTAGAACGCCTCCATTCTTCTCAAAAAACTGTTGTCTTGTCCTGATGAGCCTCCTCTTTTGCATTCCAAGATACAGCCAGAAAATGGCAAATGCAACTAAGAAAACACCCACACTTGCACCTGAAAATTTTCAGCATAAGCTCTGTTAGTTTCCATACAAATTTTGTTTTTTATTTTATATTGTTGTACCTCATAACAAAGAATTTTTTATTTAGAAAGAAACTTCATATTCACAACTAGCTGGATTTATACAGATTGTATCCAAAATTAATAGAATTTATGCAAATATACAGATTGTAATGGAGGTCATACATGACAGAGTAAAATTGAGTACCAAATGTGAAACCATGTACTGGTACATCATTAGTCATAATGGAAAGTAATTTGGTAAAGAAAAAATTTGTCTAAACTATTTCTAAGATTAAAGCCGGTGTATAAAACTAAAAGAACATACCAGTAACTATTTTAAGTGCTAATGTGAAATTGTCTTTTTTGTGACAACCATCCTTCGTAAGGGCGTCACCTTCAGTCCCATGTGGACAGGTACAGTTGTAGCCCCCAATCGTGTTTGTACAATCACCGTAGCATGGATATTCGTTTTTCAATTCACACTCATTTATATCTGTGAAGCAAAATCAAGATAATTAAACAAAAGGACACAGAAAAAATTCAACAACCAGCACAATGCACATAAAGAATTCTTCTCATAAAAAAGGTAAAAAAAATTCACTCGAACAAGATACTACTGAGTGTTCCAACTAATTAGAGGATATTAAGAATTGGCCATTGTTTCGTACATCTCCCAATTTTGTTAGCCAACAAATTGTAAAACATTTTGTACATATATATGACCGAATCTGTTTCTTATTGAAGTTCAGATACTCAATTCACAAATCAAAGTTCTTGGTCCACCTATTGGTATATAGAGTTATAAAGTTTATCATAAGAACAATGCAAAAAAATTTAATTTTCGGGTTCAGATTGCAAATAATATAAATTTAGTTATCAATTGGTTTTGTACTCAACTAATTTAACAGTAAAAGAGCAATTAACTTCAATTTCAATCTGACAATGTAATCAGAAGGATAAAAATAATAATATTACCTTGACATCCTCCAGTAATGTACGGATTGCCCTGGTATCCCTCTGAACAATTGCAAAGATAACCAGCACCATTATCAGAATTGTAGCAATCATGATTCAAACTCCGACAAGCAAAATCGGTCATGTTACGCCTTGCGTGACTACAATTTCCCACGTTTCTTATAGCCCAATCCATCCCTACCTTGACCTTGAAATCACTGGTCCTTGTTAGGTATGAGTTGTCAAAATGGAACCAATTTGAATCCGCAAGAAAAACATACGAACAATTTGTGGGATTGACAAATATTATTTGGTCAGTGCCTTGTCTAGAACTCTCAAAATTCTGTAAAGATGCTTCATAGAAATTAAGTCCATTTGGAATAGAGCTCTGACAGCACCCAACTCCAGTGCACGAGCCGTTGGTGCTACCCAATGAATATTGAGGCGGCCGACAAGCCGAAACGCATCCACTAACGTAATAACCATTACCATCCACAAAAAATCCTTGGTTGGGACATCCAACAGCAAAGAAGCTGTTACTGACAGAAAGGAGGTACGGGCTAGTACCGAGAGCTATGTACGTAGAGGCGCTAGTACCGGATATATAACTGCCACTAGAGTTGTAACAAGCACGTTTTGCCATAACTGATACATGCATCTCACCTCTTGGTGAAATGTCTGTGATTTCATAGCCGTAGCCGGAAATAAAGAGCCGAGGCGGGTTATAGGATTCATTGCACACGAGGCTGAAATCTTCTCTGAAGCAGTTAGGCTCAAAGCCGAACGGGTATGGTACTGTAATGTTCCCGCATTTGTTTCTGCAACCCGGTAAAGAAACCGGTGGAGAAATCTGTGATGCGGCTCGCGTGAACGGTACAACAGTGAGTAGAGGAAGAAGAAAGTGTAGTAGTAAGTAAGGAGGAGCCATTGATATATGGTATGAAATGAAGTAGCTTGATTAGTGAATTTGTAATAAAAGAATAGGATCAAGTTTGACGCGGTTTTGTTAGAAACTTAGATATGAAATACAATAGGAAATTTGTGTTAGTGTGAAATGGGTTGGATCCGCCTTTTTTGACTGTGGTCTGTGTGTATAGTGTATACATGTTGCAACCCCGTCAAATTGACTTGTTTACGCTATTACATTAAGAGATAGGAGTAGGTCCGATGGGCATCGGACCTACATTTAGGTTCAATTAGCTCTAGGACCGTACGATTAGCATCAAAATCTATGTGCGCAGAAATTGATACAGACTTGTACGGATTTTGATGCAGAGCACACGGATCTTGATACTGATCGAATGGTCATTACACCCATCGAACCAAGGTAGGTCCGATGGGCATCGGACCTACTCTGATTCTTACATTAAATCTTATTAGAAAAATGATCTTCTTCTTTTTTTTTTGGTACTGACCTGTTCTAACTCATTGCGCCATGTTTTTCTACCTATGAAAAAAAAAGTTTTTTTTTTTCGAAATAACTGTACCTTCACTTAATTAAAATGTTAGAATGCCCCTTTACTGCTGCCAATTTTTCAAAAAAAAAAATGGGCCTCTTATCAACTTTATTTGTAATATATCAGGCATATTATTGTCTCCACTGGAAAAATATATATATACATATATATAGAGAAAGAGTGGCTAAGATACAAACGTTTGTTTCTAGGTCATGGAACAAATGATTTGGTTCTTCAATTTTTGAAGTCCAAACAGTTGATCCAAACCGTTAGATATTCAATCTATATTAAAATTAGCTTGGAGACCAAATTTTACATTTTTTGAAATTTTTTTACTATTTATTAAAATAGTTTGAAAATTAATTTTTTCAATAGTGCAGAATTTTAATAAATTCAGTAATTTCCAAACTATCTTAATAAAAATTCCAAAATATATAATTGACCATTGACAAGTCAATAAAGACACTTTAATGCACCTGACTACGACCTGCTGATTCAGCGGTCAAACCTCAATCTCTTTTACGTCCATCTGTCCCAAAAAGGAGCTTTTTGTTTTCAACATACGCGCATTCCAAACGACCTGGAAATTTTTGTTGCAAATGACATTAAGTAGAAGTTTTGAGTTAAAATCTGGACCTGGAAATAATTAATTTAGGTCTTTTTAATTCTAAGTCTTCATCAGAGTGTCAATGGCACCATTTTATCTGTTTATCTGACCCGTATAATATCCGATAAAACGGGTATGGATAAGTTTTTTTTTTTCGTAAACTTATCAGGTACGGGTAAAGATTTTTTTTTCGTTATCTAAACAAGCAAGGATATGGGTAAAGTCTATTCCGTTCCCGTTACCCGATTGGGTAATTATAAAAAAATTATATATATTATATATATTAATAAGCAATTAATATTAATTCTTCAATTATTCTTGATAGTTGTGTTACGCTTAATTAACTATTAAAACATGTAAATAAATTTTAGCAAATTTTAATAAAGTTGAGACCTTTTAAACACGTATATATATTTTTGAAATAAATGTGTTTTAATTTATTATTTAGTAAATAATATTTTTTTATTATAATAGTATTAACCGTTATTTACCCGTTACTGTTTCGTAATCCGATAACCATATAGAATACAAGTAAGATAATCCGTAGCGAGTAAGGATAAGATATGAGTAAGAACAATTTGTAACTGTTACGAGTATGAAAATGCTTCCACCCGACCCTTACCGTAGCCGTTGACACCCCTAATCAAACAATTATTATTATTTTTTTGTCAAATCGCCAAAAAGTTAGTTGATGACCTGGAAATAATGGGCCTTGTCCCTATTTAGAACTAGTTGATTAATTTACACATTTTTATATATAGCCCATATTTCCCTCTATTTGTTTCCCAATCTTTTCTTTCTCCCAGTATTTCTTGATACCATACCCTCGGAAATCAGATACCTGAGAAAATATAATACTCTCTGCTAGGGGTGGCAAAAAAACTCGTAGCTCGTGGCTCGATCGTGACTCGCATCTTACTCGCTCGCTAGCAGCTCGTTCATTACTGGACCGAGCTGTTAACGAGCAAGCTCGCCACTAGCTCGGTCCAGAATTAACGAGTTCGAGCTAGCTCGGTTAGACATCAATTTGTGAATTTGTATGATTTTGTGTGTGCATTTTATACTGTCTAGCTCGGTTCAATTTAATTCAAAAAGTTTGTAGAATTTATTTTCTTCTTAAAATAAGATCTAGTCAAATCCAGCGAGCCAGCTCGTCAGCTTGCGAGCTAGCTCGAGTTGGCTTGTCACAATTTCAAGCTGAGCTCGGTCCAGAATTAACAAGCTGAGCTATAATAGAGAGAGGTTCGTTTTAAAGTTCGTACCAGATTAAAACGGACGGCTCAGGTCTCATTCTGCACGGTCAGATATTGCACTGGATCTGATTTCCCTTTTCGTTTTGACTTTCGCTCAACCTCAAAGACCTCAACTTACTAGTGATAACAAGGCCTGTGTGTAACAAGGCTTGTCAATAAGTTTTTGGGCCCGTTCCAGTTTGATCCGCCATTGCTGACATCACCAAGCTATTGAGATCGTTCAAGGCCGTTTCCAATCGATTGAAAATAACTTGCGCATCACTACCAAGCTTATCAAACAAAAAAAAAATTTTGCGCATTCTCACGGTCACGTCCAAGTTTTGCTTAATGTTGGTTTCACTACTGAAAACATTGCACTTTTGGTTCGTGGTTCAAGCATGTGGATGTACAATAACGGTGACACCGACATTGTTGCCGTTTGAGTTTTTGCAAATGCCGGTTACTCCGCTGGTTACTCTGGTAGAAACATCTTAATTGGGTTTGACACACAATTGATGGCCAAGCCTCTTGGAGTTAGCATGAAACTAACAAGAATGCTCCAGAATCAAAATGACCAGAGGGGCATGATAGTTAAAGTGCAGAATGGAAACCATGGTCTTGTATCCTTGACAAACCAAGATCAGTACCAGAAACAGGAAGAAGAGGATGTGTCTAACCGTTTGGACGAAAAATTCTGTAAACAAAAATTCACAGCAAACCTCGATCATTCTTCGGCTGATATCTTCAGCCTTAATGGCAATGACTTTCCGATACTGAACTCCATTCAAATAAGCGCCGAAATAGGAGTTCTCGAACAGGTAAGCAACAAACAAAATTTTATACATACAAAAACAAAATACGCAAATAATTAACATATATATATTGATTGCTTTTCAACAGAATGCGGCACTGAGTCCCTTCTGGGACGTCAACGCACACAGTGTGATGTACGTGACGGGAGGACAGGGACGTGTTCAAGTTGTAGACAACAATGGTAGCACCGTTTTTGACAGTCAACTCAGTCAGGGGCAAATACTACTCATCCCGCAATTCTTTGCAGTGTTACAAAGTGCGGGGCAGCAAGGATTCAAGTGGGTCTCCTTCAAGACCAACAGCAATGCAATTGTAAACAACATTGCTGGAAAGTTCTCGATTTTTCGGTCCTTGCCACTAGGTGTGCTTATGAGCACATACCGCATCACAGAAGAACAGGCCAGGATGCTGAAGTATAGCCGAATGGATTAGACTTAGTTGTAGCAAGGCTACTAGCTACCATTAATATTGTCCTTAAGTACAAGCAAGTTAGCAAGCTGTGGTAATTATTAAATAAGTTCGATTTAAGCTCAAGTAGGGTTTATTTGAGCAGTACTGCTACCTTAATTATGAGCAAGCTAGCCGTGGATTCTTTATAGAATGTACTTGCCACTTCTTACTTGTGTACTTTAGCCAAGTAAGAATGTATTTGAGCTGTATGTTCTTAATATTAGCTAATTATGGATGGCAAAATTGTGTTATGAAGTTTGTCCCTAAAAATTATGGTGATGTATTAATTAAGTGTCTAAAGGGTTCCAAGTAGTTTAACTAACCTATGTTAAAATTTGCATCAAATTTTCATCAAAAAAAAAACAGGAATTTGCTCATGCAAAAATAATGGAAGTTCAGACAAGTGAACTAGAAATGTCAAGAAATTATGGAAGGAAGCACCATCTATAGTAAATAGAACATGATCAACGAGGGAGCAACATGTCATCAATTTTCTAAAAGAAGTCAGTCGGAGTAGGCCAATTCCGATCTAACCGGTTATGTGCCTATCCTGATTGCTATTCCAAGTTTCAGAACCATTCTTCTAAGAGCTAGCTAAACCATTCAAAATCAGAATAGTGAGTTCTCTCTTGAATTATGGTGCACAAAAAGTGTTTGATAAATTGCCTGACAACTTAAAAAAACATCATAATGTAATTAAATGTCGAAGATTTGAATTAAAATTCAAAAAACAGAACTTTATTATTATTATTATTATTATTATTATTATTATTATTATTATAAATTAATTCCTTTTTTGCATTTAATAATAACACACAATACTAGCAACTCGATTATTCATTTTTTATTAACCTAGCCAATATAGCTATATGAAATTCAGATCAGCAACCCATTTACAAAATCAGTAAAAAACCAAAACCCTCTGTGTGCATTGATCGTCTGACAACTTCGATTTTTTATTCTCCCGTTGCTTCTGACAACTTGAAGTTGGCTACGCCCTTGTGTAACATAAATCAAGCTGTGTGCATTGATCGTCCACGCTGGTGTAAGCAGAACTTGGGACACACGGGTATTTGGACCCCGAGTACTATTGCACTGGCCGGTGATCCCACAAAAGTGATGTCTACAGCTTTGGTGTCATTCTCGCTGAATTGCTAACAAGAGAAAAGCCATTATTCTCCTCTAGGAAGTTTGAAGGGGGTAGTCTTATTGCATATTTTAGTTCTGCTATGAAAGAGAACCGTCTCTTTGAGATTCTCGATCCCCAAGTTGTGAATGAGGGGAAAAGAACAGAAATCGAAGCCGTTGCCAAGCTTGCAAATATGTGCCTGAGAATGAAAGGAGAAGAAAGGCCAACCATGAAGGAAGTGGAGGTGCAACTCGACGTCTTGTGGCGGTCCAACCAACAGCAAGAGGTCTCAAAGTTGGAGGGCAGTCAGCTTATGCTACCTGACTACATTGCAGGAATTGATACAACCTTGCAACGTTCGATATAATAATGTGAGTGATTATCAGAGTTTAGTTTTTATTGTGAGTTTCTCCTTCATAATTTTAGTTCTTTATCTATTCTTATATTTTAAAATAAATTATGTAATATTCTTAAATCTTGATGTTTTGCCTTTCTGTATTACTATTGGTGTATTTATTTAGCTGATGTAATTTTAATACTGAGTTTGAATAATTTTCGATCTTTATATCATAGAAGGAAAAATCGGAATTGGAATCGAGATCGGTTTTTTGACCGTGGAATCGGAATCGGGTGAATCGGTCGGAATCGGCCGAATCGGATTGGAAACTCGGACTTTTTTACTAGAAGCTTGTTTTATACTAAAAATTAGGAAATGAACTCAAAAGGTTGAATGGATGGATATAGTAAAAAATTATAACTTACATTTACTAAAAATTAGTCCAGTAAAAAAAAAGGGTTGTATGGTGTGGTGAATGGATGGATAGTACAAATTACAATTCTTATATATACCTAAGTTCTGTTTTTTAACAACAACGGTTGTATGGTGTGATGGTAGTTGGTTTGGCCTCTTAGCAAAAGATCAGTTCGATTCACGCTTGCGTGAGAAAAAAAATTTGGAGTTTGTTTAATTTGCGTTTCGGCCAAAATTTAACTAGTCGGTCTATTTTGGCCGAAATATCACTGGAATCGGTCCGGAACGGCTGAAATTGGACGAAATCTACACTAATCAAGTAACTCGGTCTGAAATCGGATCGGTACAGTCCGATTCCGCTCCAGAATGGCCGATTTTTCCTTCTATGCTTTATATTCTGTTGTGCACCAGTCATTCATCACAGTTGTAAATTTGGTAAAATTATTTTATGATTTATAATAGATAAGCTTCAGAAACCAGTTATTCTTTTATCGTGTTGGTCTCTAGCGGTAGGGAATCCGTTAGCAGATCCGATTTTAATCCAATAGACGTCTGCAATTCTGTAGTAGTGTTCCATCCTTAATTAAATGTAGTTATTACTTAGGAACCAGTGTGGATTATGTTAATTAAACGGAGATAAATATACTTAATTACAAACTAGTACGAATTTGTCCACCGACAGTCTGGAAAATGGCTAACCAGGCAACCACTAGACAAAGTAACAGATGGTAAAGTCTTCATTTTGATATAAAATTCGTGCATAATATAATTAATATGGGGTGAATTGGTCCTACATTTTTATGATTTTTATGGTATGTTATAGTAATCATAGTGCTCTGTTTTATAATATTTATGAGCATACTCCAATACACTATTTTTAATGAGTAATTTCATGATTAATTTTGATCATCTAATCATATAAATACAAAAATGTTTGATTTGCTTTTAAAACTAGTTAATAAATTTTAATAATAATATACTAATAAATATAGATTATATCAAAATTACTTTTATTCATGTCATTTAAATTTGAAAAAATTCAATAACATAATATAGCCATCTGATAATTTAAATATAAACCATCTAGCAAAAACTTAATGTACTGGATCAATTTTCTACATTAGTACTCAACTTGTAATTCAAGTATTACTGTAATTGTTTTACTTAAACAAAAACAGAAAGAATTGCTCAATTGTGTTGAGGTTGATACTGTCATTTTGAAGCAAAATAAGGTTTCTCACTTTATATTATGTCAATCAAAATTTCAATTCATAATTCACTTCCATTTCATTTCAGTTTCAATTGAGAAAATTCTTTTGGAAACCATACCTTGTTTCTTACATTAGAAATAGACGGCTTTCTTACTACCACAAAACCAACTATTAAACGACATATCCACCAGTTTTACAAAGATTTGTTAGGTCAGTCTGGGATCACATGTGCTCACCTAGATAAGGATTTTTGGGATCCTAGCGAGAAACTCACTTCTTTAGAACAACAATCTTTAGAACTTCCATTTACTATGGATGAAATCAAACATGAGGTATTTGCTTGTGAACCGCATGGGGCTCCTGGGCCGGATGGCTTTACCTTCAAATTTTATCAAGCTTTTTGGGATTTAATTAGCACTGATTTGTATCATCTATGTCTCCAATTTTATAATCATACTACCAAACTAACTAGTCTGAATAATTCAATCATTTGCCTCATCCCAAAAGAGCAAGAGGCCAAACTTATCACTAAATTCAGATCAATTAGTTTGGTAAACTGTAGGTTCAAAATAATCTCTAAAATCCTGACATTTCGGTTAGAATCAATCATGCATAGAATCATAGACAGTAGTCAAGCAGCCTTTATTAAAGGAAGGTATATCTTAGATAATGTCATTTTAAGTCAAGAAATCATTCATTCTTGCCAAACTACTAAGATGAAGGAGTACTTGTCAAGGTGGATTTTGTGAAAGCCTATGACAAAATTAATTGGCAGTACATTTTAGATAGTTTATATAGTAGAGGATTTGGAGGAAAATGGATTAGATGGATTACAGAGTGGTTACTTAGTTCACAATCATGCGTAAACATTAATGGTGAACTCACTAATTATTATTTTGTAAAAGAGGAGTTCGACAGGGAGATCATTTATCTCCTTATTTGTATATCCTTGCAGCTGATACTCTTAGTAACATCTTTCGTAAAGGTAGAAATGCAAATTCTTTAATTGGATTAGAACCTCTATTTAGATAATCATTATCATACCAATTGTCATTATGCAGATGACACCATCCTCTTTTTAAAGACTAATGAAGGAAATATTAAACATGCTTGGTGGGCTCTCATTGCCTTTAAAGCCATATCAGGCATCAAAGTTAACTATTCCAAAACTTCTCTGTACCCATCAATGTTCCTGATGTTTCTAGATTTGCTCAAAATTTAGATGTAATCCCGCTTCATTCCCCATGCATATTTAGGTTTACCATTGCATACCCATAAATTATCATCACTTGAATGGACTTTCCTTATTGATAAATAGAAAATAAACTTCAGACTTGGAAAGGTAATATGCTTTCTATAGGAGATAGATTAACTCTATTGAATTCAGTTATGTCCTCTGTTCCGTTATACTTCTTATCGGTTTATAAAATACCTGATTATGTGATAAACAAAATTGATCAAATTAGGCGTAGATTTTTATGGCAAGGCAATAATTCAGGTAAGAAAAGATATCATTTGATCAATTGGCAAAAAGCTTGTTTTGCCAAGGAGTTTGGAGGATTAGGTATATTAGATCTCAAACAAATGAATATAACTTTACTTATGAAATGGTGGTGGAAGTTTAAAGATCACTCATATACTAGTGCTTGGAAAAATCTGATATTGCACAAATACACATCTCATAGTGCTCCAACATCTGAATTTTGGTCTCGTATTTCATCCCTCCAATCTTTGGGACACATCAGTGTTTCTTATGAATCAAGCTACAATACTTCAGTTCTGTTTTGGACTAACATTTGGTATCAACATTGTTCCATGACATCTCGATATCCTTACCTGTTTAATATCTGCTCCAATACTGACATCTTACTCCAAACAGTTATCAATACACAAGGCAATGCCCTTACTTTCCGTAGGAATTTAGATGATATACAATATATAGAGTGGTTAGAGATTTTAGATATTATTAGTCACTTGTCATATTCTCATTTAAAGAATAAACTTAGTTGGAGATGGGAATCCAATGGCAATTTTTCAGTTAGGTCTCTATATAAAATTCTCAATTTTAGAGGTACTAAACCTAAAAATGCAATGCCATGGTGGATGCATGATACATATCCCTATTAAGATCAAAATCTTTATGTGGCTTACTCATAAAAATAAAATCTTAACAACCAACAATTTAAGAAAAAAAGGATGGAAAGGGAAGCATACTTATCAATTTTGTCAACAACCTGAAACCATTAGTCATTTATTTGTGACTTGCCCCTTTACAAAACAACTATGGCTCTTTATGGGTTCTTGTCAAAATGTTAGCATTCAATGGTCAAACTTTGCTGATATTATTCAGTTTGCTATTCAGTTACCTAATTCACATAGAACAGCTTTCTTATTGGTTTTTGGTGCATTTTGCTAGACTTTATGGAAACATCGCAATGAACTATGTTTTGATAATGGTAAGCGAAAATCAACGAGACAAATTACTTTGCTTATTATCTCACTTGTGCATTATTGGACAGGTCGGGTGACACAGTAGGTTGCTACCTCCACAACCTTGTGGCTCCCAGTTGATACAGATGTACTTCCTCTCTCTAGTTGGCATCCAAATGATGTCGAAACTGAGGGTGCAGCAGACTCCACTGTGATGGAGGCAGGGAACCAGCTGGTACTCTATGAAGACGACAACTAGAAGACCTTGGGCTTTTCAGCCAAATTTTGTAGTTACATATTTTGTCCATAGCCCCAATGAGGTGGCTTAGATTTCAATCTCGTATGTTATACTTGGTTGGTTTTTGGTTACAGCTTATGGTAGTTAATAAGCTGCTGTTGTGGTTGAATCTAGATGTGATACTTCTGTTTTTTGTTATTTCTGTCAGGATCTTTTATGTTGGTGCTTTAAGGAGCTAAAACAATATGTTGGGTGTAAATTAACTTTTCTTCAATGAAATGGACTCCCACATTTTAATCAAAAAAAAAAAAAACCATTACCTTGTAAAATTTCGTAACAATACATGCAATACACCGGAACACGGTATCATCAGAGATTCGCCATATACAGGATAGAATTTGCTACCATCATTTCAACAAATAATTTGACTAATTTTTTATTTTAATTAGTCAAATTCTTCCTTAAAAAAATATGACGCAATCATCTGGCTCAAGAACTCTTTGTACTATTTGTACTCTTTTGGGGAAAGTGTGATGTAAATTAAAGAGACACGTATGTTGATTTGGATTATTACAAAATTTTGGTTTGGAGGGACGCGTATGTGGAAATAGGGGTGTGAATGGGTACGATACGGTTAGGGTGGAACCATTTTCATATCCATACCCACTAAGAATTGATCTACTCATACTCTACCATACCGGTTAAGAATTTGTCTTATCCTACCCTACCCATGCCCGTTATGATTAATGGGTAACGAAACGGTAGTGGGCGAATAACGAAAATACTAATATAATGGTTTTACTATTTTTACAAATAAACCATCTAAATGCATCATGTCATACATATACCATCACAATTACTAATATAAAATGAAAATACAAATATGCAATCAATTCTAACTAATAGTTTTTTATAAAGCAAAAATAAAATAAAAATCACAAATATCTCTTCTAACAAATTCAATTCGTTAACTAAATAACAAAACATTCAGCAATATGAAAAACAGATAAATAAATAAATTGAATATAATATTGATATATCTATATATAATTTATTTCATATAATTACCCGTTACCCAATGGGTATGAAATAATCTTTATCCGTACCCATATCGTTTATCTAATAAAAAAAATCTTTACCCATACCCATACCCAATAAGCTAACGAAAAAAAATCTTACCAATACCCGTCTTATTGAATACGATACAGATAGAGTAAACGGATAAACGGGTGTCATTGACACCCCTTTGTGGAAAACAAAAGTTTCTTTTTTGGGAAAGACATGTAAATTAAAGAGATTGAGGAAGGGGTCGTAGACTCGTAGTCAAGGAGGCATGGAAGTGCCTATTCTTATGCAAACGGGCCGGACGGTCCGGGTCGGGTAAAACCCGTGGCGGGCAACGGGAGGGCACAGGCCCGGGCAACACGGGTCACGGGCGACACGGGTCACGGGCGACACGGGTAGGGTAGCATAGATTTTTTTTCAAAAACCTTACCCGGACCGCCTCAACCCCCGGGTAGCACGGGTAAGCGGGTTGCACGGTCCGGGTCCGGGGTTGCACGGTCCGGGGTAGCACGGGTCCGGTCCGGACCGATTTTTTTTTTTGCTGTTTTTTTTTCTGTTTCTGTTTTTTTCTTTTAAATCAATAAAATATAAATCAAAATTCATTTGACATGATTGCATATTTGAACTCAATAGATTTTATTATAATAAAATATAAATCAAAATTACGAATTATTTTAAAACAATTTGCTTAAATCA
Organism: Carex kokanica; assembly: GCA_025461125.1. Taxonomy (NCBI): domain Eukaryota; kingdom Viridiplantae; phylum Streptophyta; class Magnoliopsida; order Poales; family Cyperaceae; genus Carex; species Carex kokanica. Next base: position 61,900 of record JAJGRX010001419.1, read on the forward strand.
ATTACTTTAAAATATCTTAAATCAATTACTTTAAATTTAAAACAATAAAATATAAATAAAAAATTTCTTAAATCAATTACTTTAAAATATCTTAAATCAATTACTTTAAAACAATAAAATATAAATAAAAAATTTCTTAAATCAATTACTTTAAAAATAATTATGAATTATTTAAAACAATAGATTAAAAAATAAAAGTTATCCTCCTCCTTATTCCGGGCTTGGGACCGGCTATGTAAAATAACATAGGCTCTAACTTTTTTTTGTTAGTAATTCTTCTTTAAAATTAATAATTTAAAACTAATTGAAATGTTTAGAAATTTATAATTTAAAGATAACCATAAAGATTAAAAGAGGTTAGAAATTTATACCGACACTACCTATCTAGAAGTTCTCATTCATACCATTGTTCGCTCTCTTCCGCACCGTCTGAATCCGAATTAGCCTTGGGCCGCAGCTCGGTACCGCTTTCTTCAGTGTCGACTCCGGATGATGATGCTTGATGACCTCGATATTGCTTGCGATTTTCAGCATCAATCCAATCTTTCAAGCACACAAGTCTCTCAACAACATGTGCACCCAACTTACTACGTTTATCGGAGAGGATCCTGTTCGCCGAACTAAAACAACTTTCGAAAGGTACGGTTAACACGGGCACGGCAAATACGTCGTGGGCCATCATCGCAAGGACTAGATAGTGACTTGCATTCCTCCTCCACCAGGCCATGATGTCAACCTGTTCACTTTCGTTGCGCATCAAATATAGCTCAATAACTCGTTTGTGGATGTGTGCGGGTCGCTCTCCAACTGGAAATCTGATAACAATCCACCACTGTGATCACTCAAAAGAGAGCGATGTTTTCTTTTAAAATTTATAAACTCAGAAATGCTATCGGTTCGGATTGCAAGCGCACAATCCTTATCGAGTAGTATAATCGAGGTCGATCTACAGGGAATATTGGTCTACAGTCTTGAGCGATCGAATCACAATCTTTCGAAAGGCTAGACAAAATCTGAAAATTAAGAGTTGAAATTGTGATCAATGTAAATTCGGCAACAATTAAAAGTAATTAAATAAAGATAGAGATGAGAATTCCTAGGGTTTCGGCACACTATTGCTACTCAATCACTTTGATATTCTACTTCTGTCGGGTCGATTTTCTGTTGTTGTTAATGAAAGGACACTACATATGACACTGCGAGTCACTTACGCAAATGACGGGACTTCCACCGAGATACTACATAGGACACTGCGAGTTATCTACGCAAATGACATATCTCTTAAATACACAAGTTACTACATAGGACACTGCGATTTATCTTACGCAAATGACAGAACTTGGTTTGCGTTTTGTGGGTTCTGATTTATGGTTTCTCCGCGAATGTTTCTTGACATAAATCTAATGGCTCCCAACGAGGCTAACTCGTCCATCATAGTTTTTCTACCAATAAAGTACTGTCACTACCCTAGGATTAAACTAGATCATCGAAATTAGGTGAAGGGAGAATAAATTGCCAAAAACATTTCAATCTACAACAAGAAATCATAATCAACAGAATATATATATATATATCAAAGTTTCATGAGTAACAAGGTTTACTGCCTAGCCCCTATGAAAAGAACTTAGCCGCGGAACGGCATCATTACAACACTCCTCTCTTTCTCACTTCAATTAAATCTAACCCTAATCACCAAATTACAAAGATAGTTTTCTCTTTCTGTCCAGGGGCTTTATATAGGAGTGAGGGGACGTCTGGAGGTGAGTGGAGGCCAAGAAACACGGTCTGGACATGCTTGTGGCAGTTATTCCCCAAAGGGCGCCTTGGTTACGGACCGTATCAGGTGATACGGTCCGTATTCACACCTTATCGCTGAGGGGTTTAATGCGTATCACACCATCTCCTGGTCCGTATCGGGCTAGGGTCCGTTATCAACTAGTACGGACCGTAACAGGGCCTTAGTCGATGAGCGTCGCTTGTCCGATTGACCTGATTCTTGCTCTATTTGATGTGAAATAGTCCCAAAACCTGTTTTTTGCAATAAAACATAAAGAAAGGTAACAGGAACATTTTTATCTAATTAAATAAACATAAGTGTGAGATAATATGCAAAACCTAAGCCAAAACCCTCCGTAATTCATCATCATTTTGACTCTGATCACACTGCTGGTGCTCCTGGAAGTGGAACTATTAAAAAATATAAAAAAAATTAGTGGACAAATAATGTAGATATATAAATAATAAAGATTAAAAACACTGTATATTATAATTCATATCTAGCGGCGGTACGGGACGAAGACGTTTGGTTTTGGTTGTCACTCATTCTTGAGTGTATAAGTTAAACATCTCATCGAACTTCGAATTCACGTGTGTATCCACCCCGATTTGTCTAAATGTAGATTCTCTTTGTACGTTTCAAGTATTTTGATCGTGAAGTGCTTCTTGTATGCCGGGTTGAGGCAGCTTGCGATAATGGCCAGGAGGGGTACATCTTCACAATATTTTAGAAATTTTGTTTCATGGCATCTACGATCGGCGTGAGAGAGGAATCGTTGCTTTCAGCTTCTTCCAATTCACGATACACCTTCGGAAATTTGGTAGAGATGTTGAGCAACTCAAATGCGTCGGTGAGTACGAGCATGATAGTTTGACGGTTGCTGTAAAAAAGGTTCCTAGGAAATTTTTAAGCCTTTGTAGTTGCTGCTATTCCCGTCGGTGGGTTCCAATTGCATTCCCTCGGGGGTGGAGCTTCTCAAAAACTCCCCTAGGCATGCTGAGTAAGGAAGGCATCGGTTCAACATCCTATAGGTAGAGTTCCAACGGGTATCTATATCCCAAGGTACTCTTAACTTGCTCAATCCCAACTGGCCACACAAATCGCAAACCGTTGTTTCTTTCTTGGTTTGAAACAATGTGGGCAAGAGCTCGACGAGGTTAAGTATGGGCAAGCACACTTTTGGTGAACATTGCACATTATGATTATATTAGGGACCGTTTAAAAATCTCAATGGAAGCTCTGTTGTTGCTAGCATTATCGAATGACATAGAAAAAATCTTGTTCTCTATATCCCTTTTAAGGTTATACTCTTGTAAAACCTCAATAATGGATTTGTAAATTACATTTGAAGTGTGCGGGGAATCCAACACTCAAAAACTTAATACCCTTTTTTGTAATATCCAATGATCATCGATCCAATGCCCGGTAATACAAGAGTACCAAGTTCATGTTTAAGCAGTCCAACTATCAGAGGTAATTGAGACCTTATTGGTTTGATATGCAAATATAGCTCGTAGCTCTTTTTTGTAATGGTAAACTGGTTTTTTTTTTATTAACCATCTTTCTATGAGGGACCTCTTGTACATTGGTTGACCACACCCCCGAATGACCAACCGGGCAAAACTCATGCAACCACCATATTATTGGTTGTTCCTGTGGGTAATGTATCGGGCCAATTCACTAAGCATTACCGATTCATCATATTTCTGGTGTGTTCTGGTACCATCCGGGTTAATAAGGATTTGGATTTGCTTGGGTCAGCATATTTTTGTGGAACATCACCCTTTTTTTCGTGAGCGTCGACATGTCTCTTAAAGCTAGACATACCACTAGATTTTTATACACAAAATTCGGTCTCTTGCAACCTTTACCTTACAAGTTAGATCTTGCATAGTGCCATCCTCCAGGTAGGTCACGTCATACCAGGGCAACCATTTCGCATTGTATTCGGGAGCTCTTTTACTCTCTTTTCTGCTGGTTCTTCTGGGGTGACACTTGTCGAAGGAGGGACATCTTCGGCTTGAATTTCAGGGACACTTGTCGAAGGAGTACTTTTATAGTTGTAGTGAATTGACTCGATGCTATGGAAGAAGTGCCTCTATATGCATACGGTGGTGTCGATTGATGTGTTTCTTGTGGAATAATATGTTTGGATCGTTAGAATATACGGTGCACTGTTTGGGGGGCTTGTTGATAATTTGGTTGATA
>JAJGRX010000727.1:0-25024 GCA_025461125.1 Carex kokanica
AAATGCAATCCATGGAAGATAATCAAGTTTGGAGCTTGGTTGATTTACCTAATGGTGTAAGAACCATTGAGTGTAAATGGATTTTTAAGAAGAAAATTGACATGAATGGGAATGTTCACATTCATAAAGCACGTTTGGTGGCAAAAGGTTTCAAGCAAATTCATGGGATAGACTATGATGAAACTTTTTCACCAGTTGCAATGCTTAAGTCAATTAGGATACTTCTAGCAATTGCCGCATATTTTGATTATGAGATTTGGCAAATGGATGTCAAAACCGTTTTCCTTAATGGAAACTTGAACGAGGATGTGTACATGACACAACCCGAAGGTTTTGTCGATCCAAATAATGCTAGGAAAGTATGCAAACTTCGAAAATCTATTTATGGATTAAAACAAGCATCTCGGAGTTGGAATATTCGTTTTGATGAAGTGGTCAAGGAATTTGGATTCATCAAGAACGAAGAAGAACCTTGTGTTTATAAAAAGACAAGTGGGAGCGCACTTGTTTTTCTTATCTTGTATGTGGATGACATTCTATTGATTGAAAATGATATTCCATTGCTTCAATCAGTAAAGTCTTCGTTGAAAAGTAGTTTTTCAATGAAAGATTTAGGTGAAGCAAATTACATATTGGGAATAAGGATCTATAGGAATAGATCAAAAAGGCTAATTGGATTGAGCCAAAGTACATACATTGACAAGGTGTTGAAAAGATTCAACATGCAAGATTCAAAGAGAGGATCTTTACCTATGTCAAGTGGCATAGGTCTCTGCAAGAATCAGTGTCCTTCGACACAAGATGAGCGAGACCGCATGAGTAAGATTCCATATGCTTCGGCAATTGGATCTATCATGTATGCTATGCTTTGTACACGTCCCGATGTTTCATATGCTTTGAGTGTCACAAGCAGATACCAGTCAGATCCAGGTGAGGGTCATTGGATAGCAGTGAAGAATATCCTTAAGTACTTGAGAAAGACTAAGGATGCATTTCTTGTTTATGGAGGTGAGGAAGAGCTTGTTGTATCTAGTTATACAGATGCAAGCTTCCAAACTGACAAAGATGATTTCAGATCGCAATCTGGATTTGTATTTTGTCTCAATGGAGGAGCTGTAAGTTGGAAGAGTTCCAAGCAGGAGACAGTAGCCGATTCTACAACAGAAGCTGAATATATTGCTGCTTCAGAAGCAGCAAAAGAGGCTGTTTGGATAAGGAAGTTCATTGTTGAACTTGGTGTGATTAAAAGTATTGAAAATCCAGTGGATCTCTATTGTGACAATAATGGAGCAATCGCACAGGCTAAGGCCAAGATCACACCAAAAGTCCAAACACATACTTCGACGTTTTCACCTTATTCGAGAGATTGTGAATAGAGGTGATATTAAAATATGCAAAATAGCAACGGATGCAAATGTGGCAGATCCTTTGACTAAACCTCTCTCGCAAGTTAAGCATGATATGCATACTAGAGCTATAGGTATTAGATACATGAGTGATTGGCTCTAGTGATTATGCTACAGAGGTTGATAATTTAGATGTTTGTTTGTATGTTTATGTTTTAATAAAACAATGTAATGTTCCTTGAATAATTTATTGCTTTTATTTATCATCAATTCGATGAATTGGATCGTAAAACTTTATAATGGAATGCAATATTATTCTAAATAGTCCCTAGTCTTTATTAGTCGGGACAATAATAATTTATGGACTAGTATGTGGATTGATTGTGGATGATCATGTTTTACGGATCATTGATATGGGATATCCAATGCAATCACATGGATACATGTTTATAAACATGGTATTGGACCGCTATAAAATACTGTATGGATTATTATTGTTAGTTTGTAATAATCTAGAAGTCAATAATACGATAAATTTGTTATAAAAGCTTTGTTCATGAATTGAATGTTTAATCATTTTGTTACCTTGAGTATTATTGAATTTATGAATCATTTCGAGTTCATGACTGGAATTGTGAAACTTCATATATAGATGATAATACTCTTAAAAGTCTCTAACCAAGGTAATTAGCAGGAACACTAATTACCGCGAAAAGGTTAGTGTGGGATTAAATGATGGTTAAGTTTTACAAACCATAGACAAAGAGTTGTCATTTTAATCACACAGATACATGTTAGAGAACATGATATTTGACAGACCCCAAATGAAACATTAAATGGAATTTGTTTGTGTCATTAATGTTTTCATTTTAGTGTTAAGTTCTAAAGTATGAGATATTCATTTTTCCTACATAAGAAATGTATATGTGTGATTGCTATCTAACGCTATCCGTAAAAAGTAGCTATAAGGATAGTTCTTCGGTATACATAGCTTATGCGGAGGAAAAGATGGTTTCAAAAGTACTATTGTCCCTCGTATCTCAATACGAGCTATAGCGTCACTGGGCCCCTTGATAGATATGATTATCTGGATCCAGTATGATTACAAGAGTAAACATATTGATAATCTATTCAGGATCAAGAAAAGATTAAGTTTTCAAGGATGACACACACCTACCTTGAAACTAATCTGATAGCTATGAGACAAAAGAATTAACACGAAGTAAATCATTTACTGGATCGTGATATTGAACGGTACAGCATCATCTGTGTAATTGGTGTCATAATGTACTTGCCAGGTGCCACCTATGATTATAGAAGTTAGAACAGTTCTAATTCTATTTGCCAACATAACACAGATCCTATCGGGTCACACCAATAGTAAAGTAATCAGAGAAATTTTATGATTAATTATAAGTGTTATAATTAAGAATAAACATATATGTCATGGAGATGACATGCTTAAACCGAATTAAATTTATAACGTGTATGACACGTCGTATAAATTTAATCGCAACCGCAAACGCAAAAATATAATTATTCAGAATAATGTATATATATATATTATGGATTAGAATATTAATTATGAATTAATATTTATTTTTCTTGACAAAGGCAAATTGAATTTGACAATGGCATTTTGGTAAATACCAAACTTGACCAAGGGCAATTTTGTCTTTTCACCTTGAAACCTCCTTACTATTCACACCTCCTTACTATTCACACCTAAAAGGCTATAAATAGGGTGGAGGGGTGGAGAGAAAATCAGATCAATCTGATTATCCATATATATATTTTTTGTGAGAATAAAAGTTATTCTTGTGAATAGTGTTTTGTCTCCCAAATTTTCTCTCCCAAATAGTGATTTGCAGAAAATCTGATTATCCATATATATATATTTTTGCGAGAATAAAAGTTATTCTTGTGAATAGTGTTTTGTCAGAAATTTCGTACTTTCGGTGAATAGTGATTTACCGAAAACCGCGACTTTTCGAATACCGTTGGTATAGTATTTCTGGCAAAAGAAATACCAACTCTCTGGTAGTTCCTGGTGGATAACCGATAGAGACACTATATTTTTGGTGCTTGCTTAGCCGGGTCAGACTGCATTCCAATTTGAATTTGGAAGCAAGGTAAAGAAATGTTATATTAATCTATTTAATTGTTAAATAGATTTAATCTTTTAGAAATCAATCAAAGGAGTAGATCTATAAACTGATTAAAATACAAGTAAATACGGTTTTACTACTTTGGGTCTATACAGGATTAATCTGGTATGTAACTCTCGGTTATTATCCGACATACTACTTAATCTATGATCTGAATTAGTAAAGTTTTACTTACGGTTTTTAATCTAAGAAAAGGATTGAACAGGTATGTAACTCTCGGTAGATTATCCGACATACCACTTCAATCCTTTTGGCTTAAGTTAGAAGTAAATTTTTTGTTTTACGGTCTTTCCGCAGCTTAAGCCTAATGGCTTTGGGTAGCCTCAAAACCCTACAATTATGTGTCATCAGTTTATTTTATACAATATTTTGTTGAATCCTTTGACCTGATATCATCATTGATTTCTTCAATAAGGATTGTATACTTTGATACTATCAAACGTTAGCCCTAACCAGGTAACTATAAAGGTAGTAATGTGGTATATTATGAATCATGTGAAGAAATATGAGTGATCAAGATGGAATTTATCCCTCTCATGTATTGAGAGTATGTGTCTCTGGGCCCCTCTAGAAAGATAGATTGAAAAAATGCATGGCCGTGCTATATGATTGATAGCAAGGTTCTAAATAGCGTTTATAGCATCGTAGCGGGAAGGCTAAAAAAACAAGCTATAGCGAATAGCGTCGCTATAGCGGAAGCTATTCCAAATAGCGTTTTTTTTGTACATTTCGTAATATTCAATATTTGTACTAAATATCAACATTATCTAAGGTCTCATAGAACAATAAATAACACCAAGTAATTAAGAATTATAATATTCATATTGAACCCGTACAAAGTCCAAATTGCGGTTCAAAATATCCATAGTAATATCATAAACTATCGATTTTCCTATTAAAAATATCTTAAGTATCATGATTCATGACATAATCTATTTTTTTTTCTATTCCAAATTTTAATTCCGGTTTGGACTTTTTTTCTATTCAAATTTCAATTTTTATTCCCCAATTTCAAATTGATTTATTTGTAGCAAGTAGCAACAAATTCAATTTTGGTTTGAGATTTTTTTTATCTTTATTTAAAACCCATATAAATTGCTTAAAAATAAAAAATAAAAAAAAAACTCATATTGTATAGCGCAAATAGCGCTGTAGCGGACCGCTATAGCGTTGTAGCGGCCGCTATAGCGGCCGTAGCGCAAATAGCGCATGTTGACGTCGTAGCGTAGCGTTTGGGGTCCAAAAACGCTATAGCGGCGCTATAGCGCGCTATTTAGAACACTGATTGATAGTCAATCATATGAAAGTCAATTTAACTTTGGTATGAGAAATCAAAGATTGTACTATACAAAGTTGACACATATCCTACTTTGAGTACAATCAAGATATCAAGTGATAAAGGGATTAACATAAATAATTGTGAGGTACTTGTCAGATATTGACATTCATATAATTTGGGTAGTCATAATGCCCTGCTAGGGACCGCTTATGATTTGTGTGCTGAAAAGAATTTTCAGCTCACTGCCAACATTATATGAACCTATTGGGTCACACACAAAACAAGGTTGAAAACAAGTTTAAAATATTTGGCTTTAGTACAAGTGGGAGACTGTTAGAAATGTACTAATAGGCCAGAATATATGGGCCATATTAATAATTAATATGGATCAGGTCTTAATGGGCTAGGCCCGAATTCTTATTCTGATCTGATGATCTGATCTGATCAGATCAGATCACGTTTTTCTGAATGGGTGCAATGAATTGGTGCGATTGAACAGGTGCATAGTATTATAATATACATGCAGAGTTCGGTTTTGGTGTTGCTCCAGAAATTCGGTTATATACACATCAGAAAACGTAAGAGAGAAAGAAAGAGAAAAGACGGGGCTGTTAATTCGGTACTAGTATACCGAATTACAGAAGTTTGTTAACCTATTCGTGTGGATACTGATAGAGGCGGGACTGCTGGGCTGTTGCGTAATCTGACACGAGAAAGGAAAGGAGAAGAAGGCTACTGCTAGACTAGACTTGAAGTTTCCGCTGCACTACGCGTCTAGTGGTAAATCTATTTAATCTTGGAATTAGTTTTATACATGAATTCTGGTATTCGGGTAGTGAACAAATATTGAAATGATTCGAATTGTTGCACTATAACCTACACGAATTCCCTTCAATAAATTTGACATGTAAACGCATCACTAGTGAAGTAGATCGGTTTCAACGGTTTGGATGCATCGTTTGAAGCTAATTCAATAGGTTTTTGAATTAAGCTCACAAAGGAACTTGGTGAGCTTAAGAATAGGGGCGAACCCAGGTGTATCCAGGGGGGTAGCTGCCCCCCTGGATTTTGAGTTTTAGTGGAGATTTATCGGTTTTGACCGACTTTGCCCCTTCTGAAATTTTTTGCCCCCCTCTGGACGTTTGATTTGTAATTCGGGTTAAAACTGAAATAAATTTGTTGAATTTGATTGGTAATTAGAATTATAAGTCAAATCATTAGAAATTGCAAGTCAAAGCATTCGAAAGTATAAGTTAAAGCATTATTTTTATCGAGTACTCAATTGGTTAATTGATTTAAACCCGATTAGATATTTAAGTCCGATTCGATATTTTTTTTGCTCCCCCTGACGAAAAACCTAGATCCACCCCTGCTTAAGAACACCCTAGTTCTACTGTATATATGTATATATCATCGTCTCCGACCACTATTTTTCTGAGGACACCACAAACAACTTGATTACCGGACAAAATTTATGTGTCAATTGTCAAAGGGGTAGTTAGGGATTTAATTAGGACTCTGTACCCAACCATTTCAACTGTGTATCCGAAATGATAGGTACCAATGTACCATCCCTAATCCAATTCGTATTATTATTGCATGCAATTACATTGTTGATTGTTGGTCGCATGTGCCCTGTCCTGTCTCCATAATAATTATTAATTTGTCGAGATCATCAAAAAGTTGTCATTTTTCTGTACGGATATGGATACAAAACAAATATGATATACAATATTTTTAAAATTTTTAAAATTCGATACAATTTATATATATACAAGTTTTAATATTTTCTAGCAATAATGCAAATCATTTAAAAGTATGAATTTAATAGTTCGAGTTTTCAAAATTAAAAATCTACAAATTAAATAAACTCTAAAAGTAAATAAATATATAATTCTTCATTTCAAAAATATTGGGAGACTAGAAACTCCAGCAAAAATAATTGATTGATTCTTCGTGAATAAAATAATAATTAGAAGTTCATGAAAAATATGAAATTTTCAGTATTTATAGTCTTCAAGAAAGTTCAGAAAATAATAATATCAAAATTTCAGGGGCAAATTGCAAGAATTCCATAAATATCGAACTTAAAGAAAGTTCAAGGGTAAAACTTGAAAAACTTGTTACATTTTTGTTATTGTGAGGATGAATGTTATCATAACGAAACCGCAAGTTGACTCATTAAAGCTCCGAATCAACGGTTCACTGGTCAAACCGATGGGTTAACCAAATTGTTGATTTTTTGCAAATACTTATATATTTATGAGATAAAAATGCTATTATAAAAATAAGTATATTTTAAATAGTAAATGTTCTCACGCATAGATTAAACAATGTACTACAAATAAAAATTTATAGATTATTAAAAATGGTAGAATTACATTTTTTGAAGCTCAAAATCTATAGAATTAATATTAAATAATTCTTAGAATTATTAAAATAAAATATTGTAGGAACATTTTCTGTTCCTTTAAAAATATTATATAGTTTGATACTTTATTTAGAATTGAATATCTACATAGAATTTTTTTTTTTCATAATCAAACAAACTTCTGATGATCAATATTAAAATTCAGACTTTTGAAATTTATTTTTAAAAAAATAATGTTGTGACGATTGTGTAAATACTAAAACACATAATTGTCTTAAGAAATTATAGACACACAAAAGGAAACACATAATTGTCCACAAAATAACACTTAATAGCATTACATTTTTCTTTTAAGACGCTACGACTTTTTTCCTCAGAAGCTGCACCGGACTAGGGCTGAATACGTATCTGAATTTATCCAGAGCGGATTCGGATAATTTCCTGATTTAAATTTCGAATATTTATATGAGGAGGGTTCAAATGTTTTCATTTTTTTGTGTCTCTATTTTGTAAATATTAATAACTTAAAATTTAAAACTCAAATATAAAAATAAAACCGTTAGATTTGATCTATATCATTTTTCTCTATGCACATATAAGCGTTTGCAACATTTCGATTTTGTTTAGATTGGTATCAAGAGTTTACAAAAATACAATAATATGGATAAATTCTGAGCGTTGATTTTTCACTTATTGATTCATATAAAAATAAAACCACAAAGTAATGAAACTTTTTTTTTTGTGTGTAGAAAAAAATAATATCATATCTAACGATTTTATTTTGACATATAAGTTTTAAAAAGATTATTACTGGAAGATTAAAAAATAGAAGCATTTAAATCCTCCTCAGGAGAAAAAGAAAAGTTATTATAGAATATTTATAGACTATTCAATATATTTGATATGAATATTAAAGGGACATTTTACTTTGAGCCGAATTGATTCGAATTTTAATTAGATGAACGGAATCTAAACTCGAATATTTTGTTATCTCATAAGATATGGAATCCTTTAATTTAAAGATAACGGTTGACTGAGTAGGAGGGAAAAAAACGTGAGAGGGTGGAAGAAATAATGAGAAAATTCTCAAACTACGGTCAATTAAATTTTGCTAGAAAATTAAGACTTTTTCAATTTCATACAGGTATCTCTGATTTATAGATATATAACGGTCCGTTCATGCCATATGAATTTTCCGTCTATTATCACGAGTCAAGAGTTGGTCGTATGTCCTGACTATTGGTAAATTCAAAATTTGACTTAATAAAATTCATACATCGATGTTTTTTAAGAAAAATGAATTTTTTTTTTATACATAGATTTATTCTATTTAATACATAGGAGCCTCTTTTTATAAAGTAAGACAGAAAGGATAAACAACGCAGATTAGCTGCCTACCACTGGAATTACTATTGTAGTAGGAGCATCTTTACAATGAATATGTCTTTTGCTTTAATTAGTAGATAATAGGATGATTAGGCAGTATAATATTTCCACTGTTATTATCTCTCTTGAGTTGCACGGGCACGGAGGCGTTCAGTCCCTGCCATCCTTGGCCTTCCGATATAATTAAGTTCAAAGACACAGCTTTTGCGTCTTGCTCAGTGCTAACTATACTTGGGTTTTTGGTTGATGTTGATTTTGTGAGATCCGAGGAGGAATTGAATTTTGAGAAAAGTATGCGGAATATTATTTGATTGTATATATTTTTTTTTCTGTTACAATCCTAGAGCTATTTATAATACAAGCTCTTAAAGAGCCGTTGGAAATCCTAACGTTACTATTCCTATTTATGGTAAGCTCTGACACCAATGTACCAACTATTCTATTCTATTTCTATTTTGATACTTGAACTAATCCTAGCCCTTGATTTTCTATCTATGATGATAATAAAATTTGAGATCAATTTTCTATTTTTAACACTCTCCCTCAAGCTAGGAATGTTATATCGTACAATCCTAGCTTGCTTGTGATTTTGTCGAATTGTTTCGGATCCAATCCTTTAATGAAGATATTGGCTTGATCTTTTGTTCATGCCCGGCGGGATTGCATCGTCTCTAAGTCTTGAAGACGGTTGCATCATTCTTGATGTTCTTCCATTTCTTCATTCCTACAATTAAAAATTCAAACAATCGCAGTAACCAGATATTTGTATCACATTTTTGAGCTATCTTGTTGAGTTGACACCACAATCGGTTGTTGAAGAGATTGCTCATTTGATCTTGATTTTGTTGGGCTGGGTTGCTCTGACCCGCTACAGATTTTTCTTCATACACTCCCCCTAAAATGGAGTCTTCCATTTTCTCCTCAAATGGAGAGATTTTCACCAATTTTGTTTTTTTTTTTGTTTCTTTTCTGAGTCGCATGCGCATGAAGGTAAACCGTGTACAGGTGAGAATTGTGAGGTGTGTGAATTCCCTGGGTCGTATGCGAATATCTCTGAGTCGCATGCACATGAGAAAAACTTTACCAACCCACGAATTATTGAAGTGAATAAAAGGCAGGCCGGATCCATGCCCAACTTCAATGAATTCGTTTCTACTAACGGGTCTGACGGGTTTGGATCAGGTTTTTTTTTTTCCCTTTTAATGGGTCTTTTATATATTTTTTAGGTAATTGTACAATTACCAACTTATCAATTTTGTATTTTTCATGACCTAAATATTTGTATTTATCTTTGGTCATTTGGTATTGGTATTGGTATTCTAATTGTACATGCTCTTGTACAATTATTTGTGGTATTACCAACAAAATTTGGTACAGGTTCTCCCCCCCTTTTTTTAATTTTTTGGTTTTTTGTGTTATGGTGACCTTTCGGGTAGAAAGGCTATTGGTTTTTGTTATGGTAGCCGAACTCCGGCTCTTGGTTATGGTGGCTCTAGTAGCTCTTGGCTCTAGTAGCTCTTGGTTATGGTGGCTCTAGTAACTCTATGGTTCTAGTAGCTCTTGTTTTGGTGGCTCTAGTAGCTCTACGGCTCTAGTAGCTCTTTTTTTTTTTGTGGCTCTAGTAGCTACGGCTCTAGTAGCTCTTTTTTTTGTGTGGCTCTAGTAGCTCTACGGCTCTAGTAGCTCTTGTTATGGTGACCGAAACCTTTCGGCTCTCGGTTATGGTGGCCTTTCGGCTCTTGGTTTTTCGGTATGAATTGGATACCGGCTTTTGTGTATGGTGACACCATGTAAAAATATGAATATTGGGACTTTCTTTATGAACCAAGCCCTTTTGTATGAAAAAATACCTTTGATTTTAAGATAATTTGTACAATAATTATTTTCAAATTCGGTACCATCATTGAATCTAAATATTTAATTCATGCATTAAATTTGGGCTTCTAGTAAATTAACATTTTTACAAATTATTACAATTAATATAGTTGTTATAGGAAAATTAGAAGATATAAATATTTTATCGAAAATATGTCAAAAAAACCGGGCCATATTCTCTCATATATTTTTGTTGTAAAAAGATTATAAATTATTATGATTTTTTTTTATAACGTTTCCAAAAACATAAATCTATTTCTAAATCATTAATTATTTTTCCGGTTGAAATATTTATTTATTGGAAATAAAGTTTGTGTTGCAATTTACTCTTGTTAATTGAAATTAAATTAATAAAGAAACTATTTATATGCAAAAACATCTTTTATATTTTTTGAAAAAAGTTTACATACTCCCATACCATCAAATTGTGCTAATTTCTTAATTGAAAGAAAATTTGCTGTAAAGAGTTCAATAGATACCTTTTTTAAATATTTCTAGAAAATGTTTGTAATTTTCTAACCATTAATTGGTGTTCAATTCATTGGCTACTAAAACACTGGTAATTTGATTTATCGGATAAAATTTTATTCCTAAGAATATGAGCCGTTAACACTGCTATCAATTGTAAATTTAATATATAAAGAAATTTTAATTGAATTTAAAGTGATACCGCTTGTTTTTTTGAGTCATTTTCTGAAGTAGCAGCACAATTAATTGTTGGAGCACTTGCCACATAAGATCTGAGTAATTTGACCCGTTTGACCAGCTTGGAATTCCTCTAATGCACGCGAGTTGGTGCGGAACGCATGCGAGGTAGTGTGAAACCCCTCAGTGCGAGCACGCGAGTCAGCCCCAATCGTATGCGAGTTCGCGTGGTCCGCGTGGAATCCCCCAGTGCACGATTCACTGGATGCCTCCATTTTTTGACTGAATGGAGAGGTTATGTGTGGGTTATTAAATCCATTTTCTCTTTTCTTTCTCCAGAGAAGCACGCTGCCCCTCTTTTCTTTTCTCTACCTCTCCGCCTCTTTTTTCCGTCTGTTTCTTTCTCCCCCTTTCTCCCTTCATTTCTCTTATCGCTTCCCACAACTGACCACGGAGCTTACTGCTGGCGCAGCCGTCTTCTTCTCGACCCCTTTTTTTTCTTTTCTCCACCGCATTGGAGCAGTGGGCAGACCCAAATTTTGGCTTCATGCTCAGCCTGAGCAGCGCTGAACACCTCCAGCTCGATCAACCAGGCTGATTCCTCAGCCTCCTCCTTCGAAACCAACCCAAACCTCTTGGAGAGAACAGTGCCGATGGTTAGGATTTTGACCAGGCAGTGCGCAATAGCGTCACGATCGAGTAAGGTTTGTCGGAGGCCAGATGTTGAAGGACAGAGAGTCGGTGGTGGTAGAGAGAAGATTAAATGTTGAACCTTAGTGAAGGTTTCAGGTCTTTTGAGCCCCTTTTGTTGGTTTGTTTTATGGTACGAATCTGATGGGAACAGATTTTGGGGGTTTTTTTTTTTTTTTTTTTTGTTTTCTGGTATGAATTTGATATACACTGGTACGGGTTTTTTGGCACAGATTTTGTTGTTGCTGTGTGGGTTTTGATTTTGCTGGTAAATCTGATAAGAACAGATTTTTGAGAATTGATATATGGGGATTTTGTTTTTTGGGTGACTAACGCGATGCGTAGTACTTGGTGGCCTGATCGGCCTTTTTGTTGTTGTGTTGATTTTGGGTGGCTGGTGCAAATTACAGCCCTTTATGACCTATTCTGGCACTTAGGGGTTTTGGATCTGATTTTTTTTGTTTCAGTTTAGATCTAAACTGAGTTGTTACTGGTATTCGTTTTGTATCAGTTTCTGGGTTTGTTTCTTGCCATTTAGTCGAGAGAAGTTGGTAACAAGCTCTAGATTGTTGTTTTTCTGGTTTGGGTTATCGGGTTATTGGCTCTCGGTGCTGCCTTTTCTCCTGTGATGACCTCCTTGTTCTTGTTGTTGTATGTTTTTTTCTGGTTTTTGTTCTGGTACCGACTAGCTTTGCTAGTTTGGGTAGCATTTGGGCGGAATGTTCAGATCTATTGCTCTGATACCATGTTGATTTTGTGAGATCCGAGGAGGAATCGAATTTTGAGAAAAGTATGCGGAATATTATTTGATTGTATATATTTTTTTTCTGTTACAATCCTAGAGCTATTTATAATACAAGCTCTTAAAGAGCCGTTGGAAATCCTAACGTTACTATTCCTATTTATGGTAAGCTCTGACACCAATGTACCAACTATTCTATTCTATTTCTATTTTGATACTTGAACTAATCCTAGTCCTTGATTTTCTATCTATGAATAATAAAATTTGAGATCAATCCTCTATATTTTTAACAGTTGAGCTTTGAACTATTTTTCTATCTGTAAATTAACTCTGATTTCATGTGAATGAAATGGGCATATCTGCCTTTTATCAAAAAAAAATTTAAGTTCAAAGACTTCATATATAATTAAATGAATCATTTAATTTAAAAAAAAACTAAATTGGACAGTGTGTAATCGAGTGTCTGTGGGTATAGATTATGTTTGGTTGTTACGTAAATTAAATTTGGTTAAGTTGCTTACTCTATTTTATTTCTTATATAATTAAGGAGGTTTTCAATTTGTCTACGCTCATCCGGGATGTAAGGAATATGCACCGACACGTCGGTTAAGCAAAATATGAGATATCTCAGAGGACACGTACTCGGATGTAAGACTAATGTTTTTCGGCCATACTCAACAAACGTGTCGCACCACCACTCATACAAACACATGATAAATGCCAACTACGAGAAGAGCGGCTCGTCGGTACCCAAATTTGGGTTCAAACGTGGTCTAACAGCGTGTTTTTTTTTTTCCCCTTGAGAAAGTCGATTCAAATGTGGAACGAATTCACGGGCCAGCTGCCATTATTAAATAAAGTGTCTGGTACGAACTCACGGGCTTGCCAATCAAATAAATATTAAATAAAGAAAAGACGACGTGGGTTAAAACTTAAAACAAGATTTATCGTCCCGTTTAAATAGTTCATGTGGGACCTCTAAAATTCATTGCTGGTCTATTTTCCACTAGGAAAATCTCATTTAATCGTGTTTTCAAAGGCTCATGTAAATGGAATCATGCAGTAGTAGTCTGATGGCCAGCGGAACGAATTTGGTATGTACACGATTTGATGCAACTCAGACAATTTTGACCAGATTTTAATAAGTACACGAAATTATAGTAGGACATTGTTCCTATAATAATATTCTTTGCAGGCCTGATAACTATCCATTTTTTTATCCCATTCCGACCCACTCGGGCTTCCGGACAGAAGCCCATGTTTTTTGAACTGAAGCCCAGCCCATAAGTTGTTCTGAACGCGATATATACTTCAGTCGCGATATTTTTTTTTTATAAAAGGTATATATAATGCCCGTTCCATTAGATGAAACATAGTTATCAGTTACAGACTAAGCATCAGACTGTTCAAATCCAGACACGCATCTTAAAACTAAAGTAGACAGCGTTGAGCAAAATACAAATGCTCTAATGCTTGATTAACCACCAAAACACAGTTATAAAGAAATCTAAATCTAAGCCACTTAAGTTGGGGCTTCAGTCACGATATTTTATATCTAGTAAACAAAGAACCTACACACACTATAAAAAAGCAAAACACACTAAATCTAAATGAAAAGAGGCCAGTTATATCTCATTACTAATGTATGATACAAACAATACATCACTATAACTTCAACTGTACCAGAATACCAACATAAAAAACAATCCGAAAAAAAAAATCATGAAAATCCAATTATTAAGCAAATTTCACTTCTCGTTACCAAAATCATCAATAGTATCAAAATCCTGGAGCATTTTGCTCACTGAAGCAATACTCACAAAAACAAAATCATGCAAAATCCTGCATGCATAATTGATCAGTACTGACAAACAACAGTCATACTGGTATATATGTTTCCTAACACACACTTTCTCACATGTATATATATTCAATAAGTTGATAGCTCTGAACTTAATACGGCTTACAAGTTGGAAATATCTATCAATTATAAGTCAATGCATACTTGTTAATTTGTTAATGCACACTACAACCCAAAAATGATACACTTAATTTTTAATTAATAAACCTACCAGTACATTATGAAATTGATTACTGAGGTAACAGCTCTAAACTTATACTAGTTATAAGTTAGAAAACTTGATTTTCAGTTATTATCTCTTTTGGATACTTAAACAAATAATATTTGTAAGTAGATTGCCCACTTATCATTTCTTTATGCACCCTGAATAATTGTAACATGTACACTTTATTATTGTAAGTTTTCATGTTTAACATTTTCTGGTTTAACTCAATGCACACTAGATAAATCTATAATGCACAATCTTTTTTTTTGGAGGAAAAAAACCGTAGGCACTATCATTAATAATTGTTTAGGTTTACATTAATGCAATCAACTACTACTAGCCTAAGAATCAAAATAAGAGTCTAAGTATAACAGTACAACTAATTGCATGAAATTAAATTTTATCTAGCAACTAAGCAAATTCTTAGAAAACTATTACTCTTAATAAATATGGAAGCAGCTTGTGCTGTGTGGGGGTTTGTCCCTGATTAGCCGCTTGGTGGAGTTGTCATGCTTGGTCTCCCATGTCAGATAGCTTGAAAAGGGCCGAGTTCAAATCCTGTGCTATTCCTTCAATCTCTTGCAATGGCCCTAGAGTTGTACCTCTGTACCAGACTTTCATTCTTCTTGCCTTATTTGCCATTTCATGCAGAATTTGTAAAAATTTCCTGCCCGCATGTTTGATTTGAATTCTGTCATGTATCCCATTCAGTATTTCACAGTACTCGGCCACTATTTCCACCACCTGCCTGCTTGTATTGCTTGTGGGTCTTCAGAGTTGGTTGCCTCAACTAAGGTTTTACAATCTGATAAAAGCGAAAATTGCTTACCAGTATGTAACCTCAGCTGTTCATGCGCCCATTGGAGAGCACATCGCAACGCACAGGCTTCTGCATGAGTTGGATTGTATGCCTACGCATGTTGACACTCCAAATGTACCAATACCCCATTTTTATCAAACACCTGGAACCCAATTCCCATGTTCATTGAGGCCTCCCAAGAGGCGTCCATGAGGATAACGCATTTTCCTGTTGGAATTCGGATAGGGACAGGAGGTGCTATGTGAGGTTGAGCCATGCATTCCATTGGGTCAAAACGCATTTGTGTTGCCTGAACCAATACTGTTCTAGGAGGTGTGTTCTTGGCCGTGAAGATTTGACCATTGCGTGCCGTCCATAGGCACCATAGGGTATTGGTGAAGTCGATTATTTGTTGCTCATTTAGTGTTTCTGTTAGCTGCAGCAATGCTGTCTCAAAATCGAGAGGTAGGCCATTCACCCTTAATGCAAAATCTGAAATAAACCAAGTTGCCCTGGAAACTGTACAGAAAAATAACAAATGTATTAGAAATTCATTTTCTTGGCCACACCGTGGGCATGAGGGTTGGATGGTTGTGATTCTCTTATGCAACTCATTTGCGGTTGTTAACCATTCTGAATAGCCCTCCAAAGAAATAACCGGACTTTTAGCACTAAGCCCTTCCAGGTCCATATTTTCTTGAGCGCATGAGCTTTGTTTATCCTCATAAGACGGTATTGTCAGGTGTTGGCTTTTGAGTTTTGCATAGCCTTCCTTAACGAGTACCTCCCGCTCTTGCTATGGTACCAGATCAACATATCGGTATCAAAGTGTGTTGTTTCGGTGCCCTTGCCGAGTTTTGTAATTGCACTACTGCATTGGTTCCCATTAGCTCCTCAATCAATTATCCCCGCCACTGTCTCGTATCCTGGTCAAATAGATCCGTAACCCGTAGATCCCGCTCCATATGTAAGCGACATTGTTTTTCATTCAAACAAAGTTCCCTCTAGTTACATTAGACCAGCAAGTGACTGACCTGATCTATGTAATGTGGTTGACTCATCATTGCAATTAATTTCTGTTATTGACATGAAAGGGCTAGGTGGTTCAAATCACTGGCAAATTATCAGTGAATTGGGCTCAGCTTGCAAGACTGATGGTTTCTTCATGGTAAATGACTTCTCTTTGATGATGCACTTTCTTTTTTTCTTATTTGAGTACTTATGATTTCACTTCCTAGTCTCAAATTAAATATTTGGTATTTGGTTTTGTGATAGTATATAAGCAAGTTTGTATTATGGATAGGGGCAAAAGTAGAAAATAGAGATTAGGGGGTTGAAGAATCAATATAGTATTATTTATTTTATAAAAGGGGCTAAAAGATATTAATACATAGAAAATTACAAAATTTAATGGACCAAACTACAAATTTTCAAACTATAGGGGGTGCTTAGCACCCTTTCCCCACCACTATGTTCCGCCCTTGACTATGGGTCCGGATCCCCTAAAGTAACCCAATTTTTGGGTTTTCGATCGAGACCGTCCAATTCGAATCCGTTGCTCGAGATCATCTCGGGATTCGAATTCGTTGCTCGGGATGTGTGCGCTCCACTTCGGATCTCGCGCGAGGGATTCGAATTGGACGGTCTCGATCGAAAACCCAAAATTGGGTTACTTCAGGGATCCGGACCCATGGACAGGGGCGGAACATAGTGGAGGGGAAAGGGTGCTGAGCACCCCCATATAGTTTGAAAATTTGTAGTTTGGTCCATTAAATTTTGTAATTTTTCTATGTATTAATATTTTTAGCCCATTTTATAAAATGAAATTACACTATATTTGATTCTTTAGCTCCCTAATCTCTATTTTCTACTTTTGCCCCCTGCCCATAATACAAACTTGCTTATATAATATCGCAAAAACAAATACCAAATATTTAATTTGAGACTAGGAAGTGAAATCATAAGTACTCAAATAAGAAAAAAAGAAAGTGCATCATCAAAGAGAAGTCATTTATCATGAAGAAACCATCAGTCTTGCAAGCTGAGCCCAATTCACTGATAATTTGCCAGTGATTTGAACCACCTAGCCCTTTCATGTCAATAACAGAAATTAATTGCAATGATGAGTCAACCACATTACATAAATCAGGTCAGTCACTTGCTGGTCTAATGTAACCAAAGGGAACTTTGTTTGAATGAGAAATGTCGCTTAATAGGACCTTCGGTGCTCCCGGTGCCATGGCAATACAAAACTTGTCTCAATTCAAATTTCTGCTTGATGTGTCTATATAGGCGAGAGTTGAACATATGGTATGCTGATATCATCATCAGATCGTCATGCACTGATGTCAGTAATCTACTCTAATCTAGCTCTATCAGAGTGGCGACAGCTAACCTTTTTTTTGTAACGTTGAAATGAGTGAAACCTTTGGCCAACAGTTGGCACTTCCTTCTTTTTTTATTGTTAAAAATTGATAGTGTACCGTGTACGTGACCTACGGTCAATTTGGCAAAAAAAAATTAGGTGCAGCAGATATATGGAAATCGATTCACCTCATTTTCTTTAGAGATTTTAATATGGCCATGTTTTACAAGTAATTATAGCAAAAGCAGACGTTGGAATTTTGTCTTGCATTTGACGTTATATGATGACGTCATTTTTAAACTTCATGGATGACATCAGGATGCAAACGCTGGAGAGAAAACAGACAATAAGCGATCAATGTCATCATCAGTAGGATAGGCAAACAAAAGGGCAACTAGTAATTTAGAAAGATATGTTCCACGGGCTGACAGAGCAACTAATCAGCTGAATGATATATTTTATAGGACAATTTGCCAAAAATTTTATGCATATCCTCTATTAAATAATAAAATTTGCACAATAATTACCCTCAATTTTTTTTAAATACTCAGCCCACTGTTCAGATTTTGAGCGATTCACTTTTTTTTAACTAACAAAATGAAATATAACAAGAGATCCTAAATCTCAAACTTCATATATTACCATGAACAATGTCTAAGAAAAATATGGTTGATGACAAGAAAATCGAAAATTAGAAATAAAAAAACTTAATAACAAACTTGGACTCAAGTTTTTAGGCTTCCCTTTGTTTTTTTGGGATGAAAAATGTGTTTATGCCTATAGAAAATAATAGTAGTAGATCTCTTTGCGAACTTTCCGAAAAGTGGTTGAATGTTAAAATCGGACACATCGAGCACCGAGATATGCCCATTTGAAGTTTCTTCATCGAAGATTGCCATTCTCGGTGAAGATATTAACTCTCTTGCCTTATCCATCGCCCTAACCTCTTCTGTTTATAAGAGATGTCTCACATAAATACATGCACAGAGAAGAAATGTTTTAGAAATGAAAGAAATGACTTAGAAAAAATAGACAAAGATGTATTATAACAAGAAGACACGGATCGATGATGTGCAAAAGTTCATATATGTCCGTCAGAAAGAATGATGCTCCTCATTTTTTTAACTTGAACTAATACAGTGTTTCTGTGTTGTTTGTCATTTAGTCATGGTTATATATTATGAGGTTGAAATATGCTACTCAGCTTTAGGATTTTTTATTATATTTTTTAATTTTTAGTTAAAATGTTATTTATGTAAATATTTTCTTAATGAAATTTAGTTTAGTCTTTTTGATATTCATATCTAGGATATGTTATAAAAAATATCAACCCTGAGATTTAGTTTAGTGTTTCATTTGTAGAATTAAAAAGAAGAAGACAACTATTCAGATTCTGACTAGTTCTCTTCGGAAGTTGAGAATTTTCAAAAAAAAAAAAAATTCGGGAATTAAAACATAATAAAATATAAGTTATGTTTACTTACTCATAATAAAATATATAATATTTTATTATCTGAGTTGCGCTACGGTGCTTTGGGAATTAAAACCATGTTTTAGTTCCTGTCATATTTTGTGATTTCAAATCCAACTGTTCACCATGATCTCCATATTAAAATATACTTAGAGACCAAAATTTACAAATTTTTTATTAAATTTTTTTTTTTAAATAGGTAGAAAATCATTGTTTTTTTATGGTTCAGAATCTTCTAAAAAAGAAAAGTACATTTATACTATCTAAAAAATTAGTAAAAAAAAGTTTTAATTTTTTTTTTTTTAATTTATAGATCACAAGAGATTTGTTATTTGTTTCTAATTTTTTTCTAAAAAACAAAATATAAATAATCCAAATTAAAAACCATGATTTTTTATTTTGTCTCCACTATTCTCGCTAACTCATCCCTCCATCCAAACGCACTCATAGAGATCATATTAAGTGATTCGAATCAACAATTTGAATTTAGAAAACAAAAGTATAAAATCATAGTATGAATTGATGTGAACTATGTATAGCCTGGACTCAGGGAACAAACGATTCGGTTCTTCCTATTTTCAAAGTTCAAATAACAAATCCAAACCGTTAGATGTTCAATATATATTAAAATGTGCTTGGAGACCAAATTTTTACATTTTTTTGGAATTTTTTTTACTATTTATTAAGCTGGTTTGAAAATCGCTGTTTTTTTATTAAATTTCTGCAGCATTGAAAACAGCGGTTTTCAAACCAGCTTAATAAATAGTAAAAAAATTCAAAAAATGTAAAATTTTGGTCTCCAAGCACATTTTAATATAGATTGAACATCTAACGGTTTGGATTTGTTGTTTGAACTTTGGAAATTGGAGAACTGAATCGTTTGTTCCTGAGTCCAGGAACAACGTTTTGATATTACCCATTCTCTCTCTCTCATATATATAGATATAGAGTGGCTAATATCAAACGTTTGTTCCTAGCCCTTCGGTCGCTACCAAGTGGTTTTCCGAATTTGAAAGTTCAAACAGGTCGATCCAACCATTAGATGTTCAATCTATATTAAAATGTGCTGGGAGATCAAATTTTACATTTTTGGAAATTTTTTTACTATTTATTAAGATGGTTTGAAAATCGTTGTTTTCAATGGTGCTGAAAAAAACTTCAAAACAACGATTTTTCAAACCATCTTAATAAATAGTAAAAAAATTCCAAAAAATGTAAAATTTGGTCTCCGAGCACATTTTAATGTATCCATCATGTTGAACAGTTTGAATCAACTGTTTGAACTTTGAAAATTGGAAACCCACTTTGTGCTAATCTAATATAAAGTCAGGCGATCAAAAATAATGAAAATGAACACATAAAATTAACTTATAAACCTTTTTTTACCGCTTGACTTATGCTAAATTAGTTCGAAAATTTATAAATGTTAGAAATGTACTAATAGGCCAGAATATTATGGGCCATATTAATAATTAATATGGATCAGGTCTTAATGGGCTAGGCCCGAATTCTTATTTGATCTGATCTGATCTGATCTGATCAGATCAGATCACGTTTTCTGAATGGGTGCAATGAATTGGTGCCGATTGAACAGGTGCATAGTATTATAACTATACATGCAGAGTTCGGTTTTGTGTTGCTCCAGAAATTCGGTTATATACACATCAGAAAACGTAAGAGAGAAAGAAAGAGAAAAGACGGGGCTGTTAATTCGGTACTAGTATACCGAATTACAGAAGTTTGTTAACCTATTCGTGTGGATACTGATAGAGGCGTGACTGCATGGACTGTTGCGTAATCTGACACGAGAAAGGAAAGGAGAAGAAGGCTACTGCTAGACTAGACTTGAAGTTTCCGCTGCACTACGCGTCTAGTGGTAAACTCTATTTAATCTTGGATATTAGTTTATACATGAATTCTGGTATTCGGGTAGTGAACAAATATTGAAAATATTCGAATTGTTGCACATAACCTACACGAATTCCCCTTCAGTGGTATCAGAGCCACTTGTGTAGAATTAATTCTGGATTTCTGATTGTTAATTAGATTAACGTGTCAATTTAATCGATTGGATTGATTAAAATTATACGACTTATTTGGCGGTTTCATGTGAGGGTTAAGAATAATCAAATAATCATATCAATTAGATTGTTCTGACAGAATTGAATCAGTTGGATTGATTCGAATTTTAGGTTAATTAAAATTAATCTGAAAGTTCTGTTTGATGGAAACCGAATCAGTTAGACTGGTTCTGTTATATGATTGATTTATGAATCTGAAGAGAATTGTTTAAGTAATATATTGTATTACAGAAAAATTTTCTTCAGGGGGCAAGCCCCCTGAAACCCCTGTAAGGGGGGCCTCCCCCCTCTAACGCCCGGCCCGCTTACCGGCA
The DNA here is from genome assembly GCA_025461125.1 of Carex kokanica. Lineage (NCBI taxonomy): Eukaryota > Viridiplantae > Streptophyta > Magnoliopsida > Poales > Cyperaceae > Carex > Carex kokanica. Next base: position 21,599 of record JAJGRX010000727.1, read on the forward strand.
AGCGGAATCGCCGAAGTTGTAAGCGGGGTAAGGAAACCCCCTCGTATATATTGTTTTATGCATGAGCCCATATTTAGAATTGGATTCTATGTCTAACTTTGTTTTGCAGTTATGGAATATGTGAATAGTATGATCCCGTTGCCTTGTGTGTATATGTTGTATTGAATGAATGAATGATGTATGTAAATGCGGCCTATGGTGCCCCGTGAATTAATTTATTATATAATTAAAAGTGACTTGCATGTCACTTATTGTGTATTCATTTATGCGGTCTGCGAACCGTTAAAATTAGGACATTTATGTATTTTTTTATTGCCATTAGAGTAGTTATTTTGGTTAGAATAAAGAAGATTACATGAAGGATGGATGGTGGCTATTGTCAAGTGGAGTCTTGCAATGGAGAGTATCATGCCATGGATCATACTATTCCACTCATGAAATGGGCTCATGTTATTTTAATTGTTTATTACTTAGAATGTTTTTCAAAATAAACAACAAAGTCCCTTAAAGAAAAATTAAGTTTCATGCCTTTCCAAAATCTCTAACCTATCAAGGTTTCGATCGCTAATTGATGGGCTTGCCAAAGCAAGGTATCGTTAGTTATCTTAATGAGGTAGGATATAAGTGTTGGATACTTATATATGGAGATTTGGTTTCACTTAACTAGGCTATCAAAACGTTTTTGGGCCTTGAGGCATAGGTTTGAGGAGCCGGGACATGGAATGTCACCTCAAACAACCAAGAGTTATATTAGATGTAATTAGCATGGGTGTGCTTACCTAAATAACTAAATTCAAGCAGTGATGCCAAAGCTCACTTGAATTTGGTGAAATATGGATCTTGGTCCGCTATGTGGTTTTATATGGGACATCGTTTTTAAAACACATAGTGGGAGTAAAACTTTTTGTTAAAAGGTTTTTCTAAAAACATAAAACTTAAGTCTAAATTTATGCATATTTATTTTGTTGTAGATAATGGCAAATACATCCACTTTTACGTTGCGATCTGCTATTGAAAAAGATAGTGCAAAACTCACTGGTCCAAACTTTTTAGACTGGTATAGAAACTTACGCATTATTCTCAAGCAAGAGAAAAAGGAATACGTTCTAGAGAAACCCGTTCCTGAAAAACCAAAGGCTGATGCAGAAGGTAAAATTACTGCCGAAGAACAAGCAGTTTATGATAAGCATGTGAATGATGACCTTGATGTTACTTGTCTCATGCTCACGATAATGAATTCTGAGCTTCAGAAGCAGCTTGAGAAATTGAGTGCTTATGACATAATTGTGCAGCTTCGTGAACTTTTTCAAGTTCAAGCTCGCACTGAGAGATATGAGACATCAAAGTCATTATATCAATGCAAACTGGCAGAAGGAAGCCCGGTTAGTCCTCATGTACTCAAGATGATGGGGTACATTGAGAATCTGAACCGTTTGGGCTATCCCCTCAGTAAAGAGTTGGCTACTGACATTATTCTCCAGTCCTTGCCCTCAAGTTACCATCAATTCATTCTGAATTTTAACATGAATGGGCTGGAGAAGTCAATGACAGAATTGCATGGAATGCTAAAGACAGCCGAACAAAACCTGAGGAAACCTAATGATGTCCTGTTGGTTAAGAAGGAAACGAACTTCAAAAAGAAAGGCAAAGGAAAGGCCAAAGTCAAAGGTAAAGGCAAAGGCAAAGGCAAAGTTCAGGGTGGGACCTTGAACAAAGGAAAGTCTATAGCTAGTGCCGCCGAGTCGCAGTGCTTCTATTGCAATGAGATCGGTCATTGGAAGAGAGACTGCAAGAAGTTCAAGGAAGATAACAAGAAGGGAAGTGGGACTTCCACTTCAGGTATTTTTGTTATAGAAATTAACATTTCTACTTACCAAACTGATTCATGGGTATTAGATACCGGTTCAGGAGCTCATATTTGTTCAAATATGCAGGTGCTCGCAAAGAGTAGAATGTTAAATAAAGGAGAGGTACAGCTACGTGTCGGCAATGGAGCACGAGTTGCTGCCTTGGCCATAGGCACTGTATCATTGGCTCTACCTTCCGGGATGATCTTAGAATTAAATAATTGCTATTATGTACCTGCCATAAGTAGAAACATTATCTCTATTTCTTGTCTGGATATGTTTGGATTTGAATTTAAATTTAAGAACAGTGGCTGTTGCTTTTATTTAAATGATATGTATTATGGCAAAGCTTCGTTACATAATGGGCTTTATATTCTAGATCTTGATATTCCTGTCTATAACATACAAACCAAAAGACTCAAATCAAATGATTTGAATTCCACTCTATTATGGCATTGTCGTTTAGGACATATAAGTGAGAAACGCATAAAGAAGCTTCATAAAGAAGGACTTCTAGATTCATTTGATTTGGAATCACTTGAAATATGCGAAGCTTGTTTGTTGGGAAAAATGACTAAAACACCTTTCACTGGAATAAATGAAAGGGCGAATGACCTATTGGTACTTATACATTCCGATGTATGTGGACCATTTAGTTCAGTCGCAAGAGGTGGTTTTCAGTACTTCATCACTTTTACTGATGATTTTAGTAGATTTGGTTATGTCTATTTAATGAGACATAAATCAGAAGCATTTGAGAAATTCAAGGAATTTCAGAATGAAGTACAAAATCAACTTGGCAAGAAAATTAAAGCTCTTCGGTCAGATCGAGGAGGCGAATATTTGAGTCAAGAATTTGGTGATCATTTGAAGCAATTTGGAATTGTTTCACAACTTACTCCTCCAGGAACACCTCAATGGAATGGTGTGTCTGAAAGGAGGAATAGAACATTGTTGGACATGGTTCGTTCTATGATGAGTCAAGTTGATCTTCCATTATCATTTTGGGGATATGCTCTAGAGACGGCAGCTTTCACACTTAATAGGGTTCCAACAAAGGCAGTTGAGAAGACACCATTTGAGATATGGACTGGAAAACGTCATAGTATGTCTTTTCTTAAGATTTGGGGTTGTGAGGCTTATGTAAAACGATTGATGTCTGATAAGCTCACACCTAAATCTGATAAGTGTTTCTTTGTTGGATATCCGAAACAAACCAAGGGTTTTTTCTTCTATAATAGGGCAGAGAACAAAGTATTTGTTGCTCGAAATGGTGTCTTTTTGGAGAAAGAATTTCTTTCCAAAGGAGTTAGTGGGAGTAATGTGCATCTCGAAGAAATTCGAGATACTCAAGAAGATACTCCTACTACTTATCAGGAATCACAAGATATTGTGGAACCTATACAAGAGACATTACCATTACGAAGGTCGGATAGGGAACGTCGCATACCTCAGAGGTATTTGTTGCTTATATCAGAACAACGCGACATATTGTTGTTGGACAACAATGAGCCTACGACGTTTCGTGAAGCAATGGTGAGCCCGGACTCTGATAAATGGCTTGAGGCTATGAAATCTG
>JAJGRX010000352.1:0-22008 GCA_025461125.1 Carex kokanica
CGATAGCGGTCCCGGTGAACTTGGTACCGACCATTGCATTGATCCTGGGGTCTCGGCATTCTGGGCTGCCAATTAAATATCTGGGGCTGCCGCTAACGAGAAAAAAACCCAACAAATCGGACTTTAATGGGGTACTTGATTCCGTACGGAAAAGAATGGAGGGTTGGAAGTCTAGCCTCCTCTCGTTTGGAGGAAGGCTGATTCTTGTCAAAGCGGTCCTATCTGCTGTTCCGCTTCATTACATGCAGGTCTTGCGAATTCCCAAGGGCGTTCTCAAAAGATAGACAAATTTAGGAGGAGGTTCCTTTGGAGGGGCAACAACAGATGTAGCGGAATCCACTACCTCGTCAATTGGGAACGTGTGTGCGCTATGAAGAGGAATGGCGGTATGGGCCTCATTCATCTGGGGATGCAAAATGAGGCATTGCTCACGAAATGGCTCTGGAAGATTGAGACACAACCGCATGGACACTGGTCTCAGATACTACTCCAATTACACGAGGTGAATATGCCGGCCCAGCTCCTCGCAATGGTCAAATCATCTTTCTTTCTGGGGGATCTATCTAAGCTCCTGCCATATTACATATGCTCGACTGAGCAAGCCGGGGAGGGACAGAGACCGACATGGAAATGGTCCTCAAGTGGGGAGTTCACCAGTGCATCAACATATCGAACCTCGCATGACTCGGGTGTGTTGTGCCAATATCAGAATGCGATCTGGAAGGCTAAGGTACCTATGAAGGTAAATATCTTTACTTGGCTACTCATTAATGATCGATTGCTGACACGGGAGGTGCTTGCGCTGAGAGGGATCCAGGTACCACAGGGGTGTGCACTTTGTCAGAATTCGCAACTAGAGGGCAGGGATCATATTCTGCTGAGGTGTCATTACGCGACAAGGTTCTGGGTTGCCCTAACTGCCCACATGAATGTCTCGCTCAACTTGGCTGCAGCAACAGTCACCGACGCCTGGTGGGCTGTAAGAGCAGGGACGGGGCCTTCGGGGCGAAGGTTGCACGACACCGTTTGGATGGCGGGATGCTGGGCTTTGTGGCGTGAGAGGAATCGGAGAATCTTCTCCGGCGACGGCAAGACACTACCGTTATTGATACAAAGCACGGTCATTGAGATTCATCAGTGGATGCGCAATTGGTAAGTAAGGCTAGGATAGGGAAGAGGACGAGAGGTGTAATTAATTTTATTTTTTTAAGGAGGTCCTGTAAATAGTTTGTAAAACTTTTTCTTAATCTTAATACAAACGTTAAAGGTAAAACCTTTAACCTTCAAAAAAAAACTTGACCCTTAATTTCACTTAATATGTTTTCCTGAAATTTTGTGGTGTACACATGAGCATAGATTCACTTCTTAAAAGAAACTGTAAAACACATGTTGTTTCTTGAGAATGTCTCCAAACAAGCAGAGAAGCTGTTTAAAATCTTCTTTAATTGTTACATAAATTACCCATTATTTCTGTAGTATCTGATATATGATATTACATTTACATTACATAAATTGTTACATAAATTGCTCAAATATAAACTGTATTCAAGACAGATACATGACAGATTTGAAAGACTACAGCATAGTTTTATAAACAAGTGAAATATCTCATATTACCATTCAAAACTAGAACACAGCAAGTCTAGTAATTTTTCATAAGAATTATAATTATATTTGGGCCGAGTTAAATAAACTTGGAATTGGATTCCCTCTTGTATAATTTGTTTTGAGTGAGTTTATAGTAATTACTTATCGATAGTAACTGTACGTACTATAGATTCATATTTTCATTTTTAGAATTTAAACATTAAACATGATTTCTATATAATAATGTAATTTGAGATAAAATTTTACATTTTTTGAATATCTTTACTATATATTGTCGGTTTACTTTAATAAAAATTGTGGAAACTCACTTGTTTCCATTAGTTAATTGGGACGTTAGGTGTCATGACTTATTATTGGCTTCATCTTACTCATTCGATAATTTCTCTAATAAACATTAATTGTGGAATTAAGGTTGAGGTCTTTAACGATTAGATATCAATCCTTTAAAAGGCTAAATAAAATATGAATTTTTTTGAGTTATTGTTTGATCTTCAGATTTGACGAAAATTAAAAGTAAAATAATTCTAAGTAAATATGATAGAGCAAATTTCTAGGGTTTTGGCTACCATTGCTACTTAATCCATTTCAATAAATTCTTATTCGGTATTTGGTTTTCATATGTTGTTTGAAAGTTTCTAATCCAATTTAGCAACTATCCGTTTTTGCGTGTATGGTCACCCTATCTAACAAGGGGTCTGTTAAAGCTTGTCTTGGTAGATGCAAGGGGTTCTATGATTAACCCAAAGATTTCTAGACTTCGCTGCTACGTCATTTGCCTATATTTTTTGGTTTCATTGGGTATCCTCATGGTGAGGTAAGACAACGCGACATTCATCTGCAGATCTCAAGACTCTCATGTCTACTTTTGTTGGTCAAACTAAATGTATCTCCTATGGTTTTCACTACTAATCTATGATTTTTATTCTCCTTATCCTAACTCGGTTGATCTAATGATGTCAATCATGCAGGTGTGACCCATTCACCATATCATTTTATTTGAGAAAAAGATTAATACAAGAAAATAGAAACTCCATTCGTAAAAATGAGAATCAACTAGTGGACATGTACACAAAAGAATTATATTTGAGACCGTTCGAAGAAAATATTGGCAAGTTAGGGTTGATTGATATCTACACGTCTAACTTGGGAGGGAGTGTTGAGAAATATGATTAGGAGTTTATTAATTAGCCTCAAAGCTATATAGCATCTTCATCATTGGTTAATTAAGAAAAAAAATGGAGCTAAGGAAAGACTCCACCTTTTTTTTTCCGGAATGGATTGCTGCTTTTCTCATAGAAAAGCAGGGTCCTGCTTTTCCGATCTCAACCATTCAAATTCATTGAGATTTGTGCATGAAAAAATTTATTTATTGAGATACGCGAATGGAAAATTTTAAATGGTTCGGATCGGAAAAACAGGCTGCTGCTTTTTTCCACCCTAAAATAGAAATATAACCGTTACAGAGCAAAGTTTACGTTAGAGGATCGAGGTGCATAAATACACCATAGGATTGTGTAATAAATACAACATATCAGAATTGAATAAAAACAATTCATCATCAATATTCCATATTTACTTCAAAATACTTCAAAATCCCACGGTTTTTAACAACGGATTAATTGTTGGGAAATTATTGCTAACAAATATCATCTTATAAACACACACACACAGATATATATATATATATATATATAGGGGAGTAGAAATAGGGTGCTCCTAAGCTCACCAAGCCCTTCGTGAGCGTGACTCTAAAAACCTATCGAATTGACTTCAAACGACATTTCCAAACCGTTAGATGTTCAATCTATATTAAAATGTGCTTGGAGACCAAATTTTTACCTTTTTTGGAATTTGTTTACTATTTATTAAGATGGTTTGAAAAATCGCTGCTTTTCCAATGGTGCAGAATTTTAATAAAAACAGCGATTTTCCAAACCATCTTAATAAATAGTAAAAAAATTTCAAAAAATGTAAAATTTGGTCTCCAAGCACATTTTAATATAGATTGAACATCTAACGGTTTGGAAATGTCGTTTGAAGTCAATTCGATAGGTTTTAGAGTCGCGCTCACGGAAGGACTTGGTGAGCTTAGGAGCACCCTAGTTCTACTCTATATAGGGAGCGGCTAAGTTGCTGCCGCAGCATTTCGGTGAGGTGCTTACGGGGGGCATATCTTGCAATTTGATGTTCAAACAAAAAATTCAAACCATTAGATGTTCAATCTATATTAAAATCTACTTGGAGACCAATTTTACATTTTTTGGAATTTGTTTTTACTATTTTTTAAGCTAGTTTGAAAACCGTTGTTTTTATTAAATTTCTGAAGCATTGAAAACAGCGGTTTTCAAACCTAGCTTAAAAAATAGAAAAAAATTCAAAAAAATGTAAAATTTGGTCTCCAAGTAGATTTTAATATAGATTGAACATCTAATGGTTTGAATTTGTTGTTTGAACATCAAATTGCAAGATATGCTTCCGTAAGCACCTCGGCCGAAATGCTTCCGGAAGCAAATTAGCCATACTCTATATATATATATATATATATATAGGGATGGGCTATGGTGAGCTATGGAGTAAAATGTGTTTGTACTTCACGCCATATTTCCATCTTGAAAATCCAAACAACCGATCCGAACCGTTCAAGTTGTTCTCCATATTGAAATGTGCTTGGAGACCAAATTTTACATTTTTTGGAATTTTTTTACTATTTATTAAGCCACTTTGAAAATCGCTGATCCGGGTGAACAGTAGCAAAACAGTAAAAAATTCTGGACCAATGGATCAGCGATTTTCAAAGTGGCTTAATAAATAGTAAAAAAATTCCAAAAAATGTAAAATTTGGTCTCCAAGCACATTTCAATATGGAGATCATATTGAACGGTTCGGATCGGTTGTTTGGATTTTCAAAATGAAAATAATGAGGCATGGAGTAAAAACTCATTTTACTCTATAGCTCACCATAGCCCATCCCTATATATATATATATAATATTATTATATAATTAATATATTATACTGTCTCCATACATCAAGCCACTAGTGGAAAAACGCACATCAGGATCGCCCTATTAGGATCAGACTTTTCAATAATTCGATACTGATCTATATCTGGATCAGGCTTTATAAACAACTGATCTTGAAAGGGACAATCAGGATCGGTTAAATATAACAACTGATCTTAAAAGTGCTGGCCAAATCAGGATCGGTTTTTTGAAAAGAACCGATCCTGATTATATCCTTATTAGTATCGGTTGTTACAAACAACCGATCCTGATAGTCTTTAGGATCGGTTTACAAAAGAACCGACCTTGATGGTCTGTTTTAGGATCGGTCTTATTTTTAACCGACCTTGATGGTCTTCACGGGTGTCATTTTTCATTTTCATTGTGCTTATCTTTTTCATTTTCATTTCGTGCTTCTCATTTTCATTTCTCTTCGAGGCTCATTTTCAAAACTCGGTGCGTCTCTCTCTTCTTCACAGCTTAGCTCTAACTCTCTCACTCTCGGGTGCGTCTCTTTAGGGTGAGGCGAGTTGCAAACGAGGGTTCCCACTCTCCGAATCTCACTCTCCGACTCTCACTAGGGTTCCCGTGAGGCGCCACCTTGGACGGCCATGAGGCGAGGTGAGGCGGCCGTAAGGCGACTGAAGATTTTATGAATCTGAAACAGAGAGATTTGAATGAGAAAAGTGATTATTTTCTATTACTGTTTTCATGTTACAGTGGGCTATTTAAGATGAAAATAAAGTGAAAACTAGCAGTTGCGTATTTGCTGCCTATTTACCTAACCTCTGACCTTATACAAAGTTCTGACCCTATACAAAGTACAAAACGGTAACTTAATAAAAATGTACATAAAGATTGAGTTGCTTTTATCTATAATCAGTAACTCTCTTTTTATACATCAAAAACCCTATGATGGATATTCTAAATGGATCTGAGGGTAATTGGATCCGATTAGTCCCTTTTTCTCAACACTCCCTCCAGCTAGGGTTGTAGATGTTGATTAACTCTAACTTGCTCGTATTATTTTCAAACGGTTTCGGATCTACACCCTTGGTGAATATATCTGCCAATTGGTCTTCACTTCGTACATAGGGTGTTTCTATTTCTTTGGCTTGAATTTTTTCTTGAATAAAATGACAATCCACCTCGATATGCTTTGTTCTTTCATGAAATACCGGGTTGGATGCAATGTGCCGTGCCGCTTGATTATCACAAAACATTTCCATTGGTTCTTGAATTTTAATTCCAATATCTTCAAGGAGTTGTTTGATCCATGTTAATTCACTAGCGATTGACGCAATGGCACGATATTCCGCCTTGGCACTTGATCGTGCCACCATGTTTTGTTTCTTGCTTGAATATGCTACTTCTATCCCCAAAAAATATTTTAAATGGCCTAAGTCTTTAATGTCAAATTTTCTTTTAATTGAAGTTTTATTATTTTAATGTTCTCTAGATTGTTTCCGGTAATGATAATATCATCCACATATACTAAAACAATAGTGGTATTTTCTTCTTCAATTTTGACAAATAGTGAGTGGTCAGCATTACTAATTTTAAAATTACACGAAATTAAATAAGAGCTTAATTTTTCATACCATGCTCTTGGAGATTGCTTCAACCCGTAGATTGACTTCTTTAATTTGCAAGCTAATTAAATCACAATTTTGGTCTTTTTTGTAACCGGGTGGTAATGTCATATATATCTCTTCTTCAAGTGTTCCTTGAAGAAATGCATTTTTAACATCAATTTGGTACAATTTCCACCCTTGGTTTACCGCAACGGAAAATAAAATTCTTACGGTGTTCATTTTTGCAACGGGTGCAAATATTTCATAATAATTTATACCGTATGTTTGTGTGTACCCTTTAGGAACCAAGCGCGCCTTGTACCGTTCCACGGTACCATCGCTTTTATACTTAATTTGTGTAACCCATTTGCATCCTACGGGTTTTTTATTTTTTGATATTGGAAACGATTACCCAAGTGTCAATTTTTTTCAAGAGCTCTTAATTCCTCTTTCATGGCCATTGTTCCATACGGATTTTTTTGTGGCCTCTTCATAATTGTTTGGTTCTTGTTCTTTTTCAATTGAGGTCAAGAAGAAAGTTCTTATGGTTGGAGGAAAATTACCATATGTAATAAAATCTTGGATATGATATTGTACCTTGTAGGTTATAAAATCCTTATAACCTTGTTGAAGGTTGTGTTGGTCGATCGACCTTCTTATTGGGTTTTCTTCTATGATTTGATCTCCTCTATTTGAGGAAATTTTCTTCTATTTCCTCCTCATTTTCACTTTCACGTTCATTTTCGGTTGGAGTTTCAATTCCCTTGGTCTTACCTCTTCTATTGATGGATTGAATTGAGGTGGTGTAATTTCCTTGAAGGATTCTCTAATAATTCTCATGAATTTTTCTTTGTAAGATGCTCATTTTCTAAAAAAGTTACATTCCTAGAAATGTACAATTTGTTCTCCTTAGGGTCATAACATTTATATCCCTTTTTTGTGATGAATAACCCAAGAAAAGAGCCTTAATAGAGGTATAATCCAACTTGTCTTGTTTATTTTGTGTACATAACATTACAACCAAATATTCTCAAATGCTCAATATTAAGTTTTCTTTGATAAAGATTTCTAATGGGCTCTTATAATCCAAATTAGCACTTTGGCAATTTATTTATCAAATATGTTGCGTTAGAATGGCATCCGACCATAAATTTTGGTACATTATTTAAAATAAGAGTACTCGAGTCAGTTCAAGCAAGTGTCTATTTTTTCTTTCGGAGACAACCATTTGGTGGTGTGTATAAACACATGTTGTTTGATGTAAAATTCTCTTTTCTTTAAAAAATTTAAAAAATGTTGGTTTAATAAATTCCATTTCCGTTATCGGATCTAAAAGTTTTAATTTTTGCTTCATATTGGTTTTCTATGAAGTTATAAAAATCTAGAAATTGTGAGAATACTTCACTTTTATTTCTTAGTCAATATAACCAGTTGTTTTAGAAAATCATCAATAAATATAACAAAATATTTATATCCATTAAGAGAATTAATTGGGTCGGGGCCCCATACATCCGAATGAACCAAATCAAAGGGTTTTTCGCTTTTACAACTGATAGATTAAAAGGTAATCTAGTATGTTTGTCCTAGCTTACATGTCTCACAATTACTATTATGTAGTTTGAAAATTTAAAGACTCTTTAAAATCTAGTCTGAAGGATGCCCAATTCTTCATGCCAAATTATGCTTAATGCTTCATTTTTGTTAGGTTGAGGTTGAATTTTTCTTCATTCAAAATATAAAGCCCATTTTCTAAAAATCCTTCACCAATTAGAATCTTTGTTATCCGATCCTGAAAAATCACATTTTTTGTCAAAAAATAAGCTCACAATTCAACTCTTTGTGATTTACTAATGGATAATAGATTTGATGAGCAATCTTTTATATACAAGACATTTTGAATTATTTTGAAAAAATATTTATTGAACCCTCTCCAAGAATTTCCATTTTATCACCATTTGCAAACCGTAACAATTGTTTGGTTCATATTTTCTAAATGAGGTCAATAAATTTATATTACCGGTCATATGGTCAGTTGCAACCCGAATCCAATATCCATCTAGAATTTTTTGGAAAAATAGAAAAATTTGAGACACAAATCATACCAGAGGTCTTTGTATTTTCTTGTTTTTGATTCATCATGGCAGTAAGCTGTTGGAGCAACAACCGCATAGGATCCGAACTGGAGGAGTTTAAGCCTGTTATTTCTTTCGGACCCGGGTCAGACTCAACCCGTTTAGCCCTTCCGCTCCCCTCTGTTATTTCCGCCAAAAATCCCTTCTTCTCAAACCCACCGTAGCCGCCACTGTTCCGATCTCCTCCCTTCTTGTGCCACTTCGGTCTGAGGTGAGGGTTGAGAAACCAGCAGGCCTCCTTGCGATGCCCTCTCTCCTACAATGTTCACACTTCTCGGCCGCTTGGTCTCCTCTCACCTCCGCCCGATAGCTTAGGGTTAGGTTCGGTCTGCCAACGGCGACAATAAATCCCTTTGATTCTGGGTTTCAGGTTGCTGTGAGCCCATTACCTCTCTTCTTGTTTCTTCTCCTTATATCCATTGAAGCCACTTCATCTGGAGATGGAATTTTTGGCTAGGAGGAGAATCTGTGATCTCACAGCATCATAAGGCGAGTCGAGGCAGGCTAGAAATTGAAAGGACCCTCGTCTTGCTCCTCTCGTTTTTGGATTTCAGCAAGGTCAGTGGTAGGAGGTCGATAAACCTAATTTCATCTGTTTTTCTTTTGGAGAAATCCAAACAGATTCATGGCTGGTTGACCTTACTGTTGTTTTGCTTGTTGCATTTCTCGTTGAATTTGATAGATATGGGCATAATTTTTCTTGTGGCCATATAGTTTTTCAGCTCTTTGCCAAATTTCTAATGCGGTATCCTTGTATGAAAGTAAGTCGGATACCTGTGGTTCCATTGTTGCGAGTAACCAAGTGATCACGGTATGATCGCTTACTTTCCATTTTGCTAATGCCTTTTTTTTGGGTTCAGTTGGAGACTCTGATAGCTTGGGAGCCCTGTTCTCTGGGTTGATGTGATCACTTTTTTTCTCAGCCGCTTAAGGCAAAGATAACCTGTCTTGCCCACACATGGTAATTTTACCATTGAGCATCACTCCTGTAAGTTTTTCATGGTTTTTGACATTGCAATCTTTCTGGTTTGCAGTTGCTGGTACTGCTACTGGTTGTTTTTCTTTGCGTTGAGTCAGGATTTTAATCCTGCTCTGATACCATGAAGATTTATGAATCTGAAACAGAGAGATTTGAATGAGAAAAGTGATTATTTTCTATTACTGTTTTCATGTTACAGTGGGCTATTTAAGCTGAAAATAAAGTGAAAACTAACGGTTTGCCTATTGCTGCCTATTTACCTAACCTCTGACCCTATACAAAGTACAAAACGGTAACTTAATAAAAATGTACATAAAGATTGAGTTGGCTTTTATCTAATAATCAGTAACTCTTTTTTATACATCAAAACCCTATGATGGATATCCTAAATGGATCTGAGGGTAATTGGATCCGATTAGTCCCTTTTCATCAACAGAGACTCCGACTCCGACTCCGACTGGGCTTTCTCGGGTGAGGTGAGGCGAGGCAGCCACCTTGGTACCGGCTCCCTCCTGAAAATCGTGAGTTCTTTAAGAAGTCATATTGTGTGCCCCGCACTTTACTGATTTTGTTTGGTTATTTTGCATTGAGCGGCAATAATTAATGTGCCGAGACAAGCAATTCTATCTTTTTTTTTGTTGCTGGTACAAAAATTGCTGCTAGTACAATGATGTACCTCAAGAACTTCAGAAATGACCTCTGTCCCAATGAACTATTAAAAAGACCAAAATACAAAAAGAACAACGCAATCATGTAAAGGACTTCAAAATACATAAAATGGACATAATTTCATATTATTTGGATTTTTCCTTTGATTCTATATTGAATTTCAAGTTCAGTTTTTGAAATATTGAAAAACCAGTAAAAATACCCTTGTTGTTCCAGATTTACCCCTGCATTCAAGCCCCTGTCTGTTACAGCTCAGGAAGCCCCAAAATTCATGAAATTTTACCAGCATGTAGAATGTCATCTCCTGAGCATTTGATATAAAGAACACTAAATTCGGTTTAGTAGATCTCTCAGAATGATTTTCTAAAGGTAGCACTTTACCTTAAAATGAAAACTGCATAGTTCAAGTTTCGTAGCTTTTTTGCTTTTAGCCCTGACTTTGCACAATCTTTAGGCATAAAAATGGATCCCCAAATTCATGAAAATTGGTAGAGTAATAGATCGAACTCCTCTTTGTAAAATCATACAATGAACTCTCAAATGACCAAGTAGCTAGATAAATCACAAAGAAGGGTTCAAAAAGTGTACTGGTATAGGATTTAATACCTTGTTCTTATGCACTTGAGAGCATACCAACTATACCAGAATTTTTCTGTTGTGCCCAGGTAGAACTGTACACTTGAGAGCATACCAATATTAAAATCAATTTATATATATAACAATAGTGGTGTATAATTGTTTATTAGTTTCCCTTTTATTTTGGTACTTTGCAATGTCATCAATTAAGAGCTGATAATCTCATGAGGAAATTTGGACCAAACCTTAAAAAGGTTCAATGATTAAAACTTTTCTTTCAGTAAAGAAGCTTCAGTTCAGGCACTTTTGGTCGTTTTAGATTTGTTCTAAACTGTTTCTTTATGAAATATTTGATATAGTTGTAAATTAGTGTACAAATGCTAATAGATGATTCTATGTAATTGTGATATTTTGATAATTCGTTGTTATTAATTTTGTTAACTGACATGGCTGATATAGTTTGATTAATTGTTGACAATCATGATTGTTGAATATTATTTTGATAATTATTTTGTTTGTGATTGTGGCAATTAATTATTGACCCCAAAAAAAAAAAATTACAAATTAGTGTCGGTTATTTACAATAACCGATACTAATTCAAACTTTTAGTATCGGCTCTTTAACCGATACATAATAGTTTCCACCATTTGTATTCGCCTCTAGGTCCGCTCCTGATGTGTGTAAAATAACCGATGTCTGATGTGTGTTTTTCCACTAGTGAGCTCACATATATCCACTTTATTCAAATCAGAAACCTAAACATATTCATAGAGGAGGAACAAAATTAAAGCACACCCATACAAATATATATAGCATTGTAGTGTAGTGTATATATATACTGTTTTAAACCAACAGTAGTCATTGTAGTCTAGTTATTGCGACTAAATACAACATGATCTTGGGGCAAGAAATGACACAAACCGGTACAGTACCAGGTTTACATTCAGCAGTTTAAAGGCAACATGGTTCGGGTTCCATGCTGATGTGTTGGCATGGCATACGCAACAGCATCGACCACCGTCCCGTGTTTTGCCTGTCATCTTCACCGTGTAACCCTTGGTTGAGTTTACCAGGTGGCAGTAAAACACAGCGTACGCATATGTTTGCTGATGGCATGCTACAACGCTCATCTTGTGCCACGTTTTTTACCCCTGAAGCCACAATTGTGTACTCTTCCCTCGGTGTCTCATCTTTAGAATGAACTGTCGTTGATACCTATCACAGGAAACAATATAAAATTAAGAACGTGTGTTCGACCAAGCTATGTTGAATAATTTGCTTCAAAATCACTAAGCATCACAAGAATACTAATAAACCACAAACTTAATTTTCGTACATGATAAGCTTAAATAACATTAATATAATTTTCTGGTAAGTGATGCCATTTTACGAAACAATATGTCAAGATTAAAGATATATAAGGATTAAAACCAGTATTTTAGAGCAAGAAGTCAGAAGTACTGGGATTACCGCTTCGACATTTCTTGTGCCGAGATTGGCAACAGTAAAATCCACCATTGATTCAAGAGAAGTGGCACACATCTTCTTCTCCCCCCTTCAAAACTGGATCCTCACACTGTCTCAGAGTCTCCTTCATTGCTTCCTCCCATCAGAACCAGGCAGAACTGAGAACCGGCTAATTATCTCTGGTAATTTCTTCGAAGAAAAATGGGATTGACTCAGCCTCACTTCTCGGCAAAAACTTGGCAGTGGCATATGTTTTCTCAAATTGCATGTTCATCTTGGAACCAGGATGCAGATCTTGTTCTAAGAAAAACAAGTTACTCTGACGATTATCGTGCAGCTGCTTTTCGGTGGCAGCTGAAGTGTAAACCAAGGGACCTAGAACAATTGAGGACTTAACTTCACCCACAGTTTGTGCCACCCGGAGTTCCTTTTCCAGCAACAACGCGGACCCCACCCTTGTTTTTGGAATCCATGACGGTGTCTGTTTATGGAATGAGGGGTTTGCAATCAGAATAAGATTCAATATTTTAGTAAGGCAAAAACTTTGTTTGTCGTTTTAGTTTTTCTGGTAAGGATTTAATAAAAGACACAATAATTTAGATTATTGTGTGCAGAGGCGGATTCAATAAGGATGAATGGGTCAATTGCCACTGTTTATTTTTAAAATTCACGTGCTTAGTCATGATTCTGCTATATAGTCTATAATAAAATGTCATAGGTACCGTAAAACATGAATTTTATATAATTGATTTCAATATGTATTTAACCATCATAGCTTGAAAGTCTGCCTCTACCACTTGATTGTGTGGATACCTATAGGTCCAGAATCCAAACTGTATATATATGTTTATTTGGTATTGTTATCTACCAATGCTTTATTCAATAAATACTAAAAAAAAATTAGCAGTTCAATCTCAATATATGTATATATATACCGACATTAATCCAGTGACAATATCAGGTACTAATAAGGCACTTTGGCCAGTGGCGGAGCTACATGGGCTCAGGGGTAGGCACTTGCCTACCCCTGAAATTTTTTATTTTCTTTTAGACCGGTATTTTTTGAGATTTTGCCTACCCCTGATTTTGGGCTTTGCCTACCCCTGCCCTGCGCCTCAGCGCCTGCGCTGCGCGAAGTCACGAGAAAACAAAAAAAAAAAAAAACTCGCGGAGACAGAGAGGAGAGGCGAAGCAGAAGAAGTGAAGAACCGACTACCTCTGGAAGAGAAGCTCCGCCTTTGTCTCTGGAAGAAGCTCCGTTAATTTTTCGTTCAAAACCCAAATCCGTTAATTTTTTCAAACCCGAACCGTTAATTTTTTCGAACCCGAATCCGATTATTGCCTACCCCTGGCTCAAATCCTAGCTCCGCCACTGACTTTGGCAGCAATGGTTTTTAACACAATATATATTAAGAATTTGTATTATTATTTTGAGTATATTCTCTTGAGTACACATGCTACGCAGTGTGGTATATTTTGAGTATATTCTTACAATGTGAGATTTGATAAACAGTACAATGTTACTAACAGTTGCACTATTTGATAATTTTTTAAAGGTAGTAGAGTGAGAGAGAGAGTTGACCAGAGCTTAAAGATCAGTTATGGCAGTGGGCATATGAGTATTGGGTAAGGACAGTGTGCCAGTAAACCTGAGCAGGCAGTAACGCTGCATTGCTTGCTATAACTCCAATCTACAAATAACATAAAGTCAGAAACCCAAATAAACTATTGTCTATTAATCAAGATCTGAGTCATATATATATTGCTTCTTTATAAGTACATACCAGGAGAGAGCAAAGGAGGGGCAAAAACCTATCCATAAGCAGAATTGGGGAGAATATGAAGGCAGAGGAGTAGTGATATGGATTTATATAATTAAGGGGAAGGTGCCTTCATGTCATTTATATAGTAGTTGTATATCTTATCTTTCGCAGATTCTTGTTGGCATTTTCGCTCAAATAAATTTCTTTGAATTTTCCATCTAATGTCAAGCCTACGCACCTTACGCCAAAAAATAATAATAATAAACAAAAAAAATCTATGAATTTCATGCTGTCATTATTTTCTACTGTGGGATGTTTCGCCAACAAGAAACTAATCCTCCTTAAGGCTTAATCTGTTGGAAATAATTTTCAATTAATTACAACATATATGGGCTTATATGTGATATAAATATATATTGAATAATAGACTGTCAAATATATAATTAGACCCGTTATGAAGTGATCAAATTAAGTATTATTTATCGTGTTCAATATGTGTTATGAGAAGTGGGGCCTTTAATGTGTAGAACGCGTATTAATAACTTTATGATTTAGTGATGGTCTAAATTATATAAAGTTTGGTAATAATACAATTATGTTATTGGTCCCTGGAGAACACATTAAATACGACAATGTTCTGTAAATAAGGAAATACCCAATAAGACAAGTTCTGAATTAAGACCAGCTAAGGATCCAATAAGAAAATAGTTTACAGATCCAATAAGAGAAACAAGATTAATTAATTAATGGATAGAGGCGCCTATTCAATAGTGGGTCTGTCTCCTCTAAGATATATATACAAAACATACAGCTTTCTCTCTCTCTCTAATTTTTCTCTCTACCGAAAATTGAAATAGAAGATTGATATTGAGTGGAAGAGAAGAGAATTTTCAGTAGAGAACTTGAATCGGGTATCTCTCCTTGTGCAGAAGAGAGCATTGCCGCCTGCTACCTCCCTCGCTCTCTCCATCGGAACTTGAGAGAGATTACATGGAAATCTAAAGGCTTCCGGTGATCAACAGTGATTGTGTATCTCTGGAAGATCATGGCTTTGGACCAAGGTAATTTAGAATTTCATATTAGGGGTTCATTAGAGGATCATGACAAATCCTAGGGTTTATGAATTACGGTATGGTTTTACATGAAATAAATCTATCATAATCCACTTTCTTTAGCCTCCTTAGCCGCTTAATCCTGACGAACACCAGTTCCTTACTGCGGATTAAGATCACCTCTTTAGCCTACATTTGTCCAGATCTTAATTCTTTTGTCCGGACTTTAAGGCACCTCTATCTCTTTCTTTAGTTTCCTTAACTTTCACTCACGGATTAAGACAACTGAACATCAATTCTTTAGTGTTCCTTAAACTCTTAATCCTTCACTCTTAGAATTATGAGAGTGATAGGATTAAATCGTTGGGTCAATCTAGTATGCCCTATATGAGTTTACTTTTATTCTCTCACACATGCATATCTGAGTTTCTAATTCCAAAATAAATACGAAATAAAAATGAATTTCTAAAAGTATGAGAACGTACCATATATGATTAAAAACTTTCGCTTTCTGTGTTTTTATTATATTTTTATTTTCAAAATTTTAATAATCAAAATTCTGAAATTTAATATTAAAAATAAAACCTTAGTTATGATTTTAATTTTTTTGGGAAATTTTCAGGTGTGCCCATGAAAACATTCCAGATAGTCAAATTTTTCCAAAAAAATAACATAATATCCAATATATATTGCCATGAAAAACTTAACTTTCTTTATCTAGTTTACATTTTACTTAATTATTTTAAAAATCAAATAGACGAATATATCATTTTATTTTAAAATTTTATTTTATGCTTCATCCTTCCTTTCAGTGCTATTCAATACCAACAGTTAATCAATTGGTATTATGTTACCATCCTACACCAATGGTTTGTTCAGTTGAATCGTTAGAGCATCTACATCCTGGTATTATTAGAGTTTCTAATCTGATGTGGCAGTTTTTAATTCAGTTTCAGGAATGTAGGAGAGTTTCTTATTTAGAAATATGCAGTAAAGTTTCTTATTAAGAAACTGTTTATAAACTCCAAGTTAGCAAAATGATTGGCTCAAATTATTTCTCCTTTTTAATTTGTTGCTGACGTGGCTTAATAGAAACTCTAAAATTAATTTCAGGATTGTGAAAGTTAGAAACTTTAGAGACTTTAATTTCTAAAAAGTAGTTAACAGTTATTTAGAAACTCATTTGAGTTGCTGGAATGTAGATGCTCTTAGTAAACGTACATATATCATCAACGGTTTAACTAAACCGAACCGTTTACAGATTCCAACATTTGGTTGAATCTGTCACAAATGCACACTCCATTGTATAGTTAGTGGAGATGTCCATTTGAGTAATAAAATTTGTTGTAAATATATTTTTTTATCAATACATTGTTATCGGCATTTGTCGACAATCATAAAGAAAATTCCAAATGAACCATTGGTGTATGATGGTCCTCTTTCACCAACTATTTTGTTATAAATGAGCTGTCAGTGTTAATTAGTTCTTACTTATTTACCCATTTGCCACAAAGGACATACACTGAATACTATTACATACAAGAAGAAAGCTGTTGTTGATTAGACGTTAGTGAGGTGATGTGTTGTTTGTAGCAGTTAATTAAGAATAGGAAGAAATTTACAACTGTCGGCACAACACAATGTAATCAATTACTTACTGTAATTTCAGATGTACCTATCTTAAAAATAGTTAAAAGAATTTCAAAAAATATAAAAATTTGATCACCGAACACTTTTCAATGTGGATATCATGTTGAGCAGTTCGGATCGTCTGTTTGAATTTTGAAGTCGGAGATAAAGATACAGGTATAATTGGGGTATTAAAATAATGGGGCATTTGAGCTCTCCCCCTTTTTCTAGAACCAACCTCTGATTTAGTAACTAAGGCAACGTCTTTTAACTTGACCCTTGATCTTCGTGTTTCAAGATGGGGGAGAACTACGGAGATTCGCGGCTCCGACGGCTGGACGCGAATAGTGTCCAATCGAAACCCTACCCGTCACCCGCAGGTATGACCGCCACTCAAGCTCTACCTACCCCGCCAGCTCAAACCCTAACCACCCCGCCGCGCTAGACCGAGCAGTCGCCGCCCTACAAGCACCTTGTCAAATCAGGGCCGCTCAGGGTATGGCGCTCCACAGATCTATCACAGGGGGAGCCTGCTCAGATTATTCCCTCAATATGGTGCCGCGCAGCTGCCCCTGACAAGACAGGCTCCAGAGCCACCACCAAATGGGTATAGAAGCTCGATTGAGAGGCTGTTTTCCCAACCTATCTGGTAAAAACCCCTTTACCCACTCCTCACCCATGGCTAGTCCCAACCAATTGTCACTGCCCCTAACAACCAGTCCCATGCTCCGATCTAACCGTGGACGGTACTATCTTGACCAGGAACCCATGGTCAGCACATAGAGCTGTGCCGACAAATCAGCAGCCAAACCGCAACCAAAGTCGCCTCTACCCCTGCCCCCAAACCCTGCTAACCAGCATTGGAAGGGCAGGTGCTACAAGTGCCTCCAGCTCGGACATGACCAGAATGATTGTCGCTCGGCGGAAGGGTTTGTGCCAAATGTTGGTCTAAGGGCCACCAGGCCCGGGACTGTAAGACCACTGCCATGGTTTCTACACTGCCATTTTGACTCTATTGAAGCCTCGAGGCAACATTGGTGACTCTCAGTTACCTCCTAAACCGCCCCAAAATCACCACAGTCTTCATTCCAGAGACAAGGCAGATGCAACACGAAAGTATAGAGCTGAATAGGGCGGTCGTCATTGATGCGCGATTAAGACCAAACCACAGCAACATCACAGTCCAGTCGGTTCTGATGGCGGTGTGCAAGTCCGATCCACCCCTTACCGGTTACGCATATGTCGGGGCCTCAGTACCTGCTTCTGCTTCAGCCGGGTGCGGACCGTCAGCGGTTCATTCAGATACTAGCCGATCGCTTAAAGGCTATGGGGTACATCCTCTACCCCCTGGAGCCCGGCAATTAACGCTTACCCGCTGCGACTCAAGTTCAAAGCTTGGATTGAGATCCGCCACCTATTCCCTCAGGCATGGAACTGGATCACCTAATACCGGCCGTGAGTACCTTTGGCATAGCCCTCGACTATTCACCGATCTCGAATGTGAGTTCGCTTGAAAGAATTACCGTGGTGGTGGCAATTCCAAAACTGGAAGTTATACCAATGGGATAGAAATGTGGGTCAAGGGAATGGCAAGGGAATTAGAGGTGACGGTTCTTGGCTGGATAGAAGAGCAGTTGCCGTTCATACAGCCGATTGATCCCATACAACAAATCTAAAGGCGGTGGCGGAACATAACATTGAACCGGGACAGTCGGAAATGGTTACTGTCAACTTCGACACGTTGTTCGCTGTATGGAAGACCATGCCTCAGGGACCGGAGTGGGACAACCTTGAATCAACACTCAAGTCGACCCCTACCTTTACAATAAGAGAGAAGCAGCTACTTCTCCAAACCTAGCCGGAACAGGGGCTGAGGGTGGGAGAGGAGAGGCCAGGAGGAACCAAATGGACCCACCAGTAGCTAACCCGACTCGAGTGACGGTCACAGTGGACATGCAACAGCAGGGTGCAGCCCTTGATCCAACTAGAGAGGAGAATAACGAAAATTTGAATCCTGGGGGTAGTCAGCGGGATTATCGGCACGCTAACTCACCAGATGGCACCTCACCCAAGACCAGCTCTGACCCGAGTGGATTTGATGCATGCAGGAATAAGGGGAAGGGAAAGGCTATCCAATCGACCAACATATCCCCCCAGAAAGACACTTCCTTTCAGCCCGGTATTGAGCTGGGCCGATCAGGTAGAACGGGAGGAGGCCCAATGGACCGAGGCAGACCAAAACCAAATGGGAGGTGGTTCTGATGAGTTAGGACACATAGACGGCCTGGAAGGTGAGCCCTTTGAGTATGATGCTAACTCTCAAATGCAGGTTCAAGCCCGTGATAAGGTGGATGTGGATATGGATGAGGCCAGAATGACGTATGTTCAAAGGCAGCGAGACGCTGTGGAACACGGCCTAATGGAGGGAGCAAAGGACCATTGATGACCATTGCTGTCTCCTTCATCTTGATGACCTGGCGCAAAAGCTAACAAACCAAACACGCAAGGGCAAGGGAAAGGCAGCGCGTTTTCACAAGGGGCAATCGAGTCGAACCGCCAACCGGAGTGACCAGCCGGAGCCGAACTTGCGAAGGAGTGTCAGAATTTCAGGGAGGAGCCCCCCAAACCAAATTCTTTACCAAGAAGAAAAAAGCCAAACCCGGAGGCCAGCTCGAATGCTGCGAGGCAGAAAAAAATATGCCAGGCCATCGAAGAGGCAACGGTGCTCGCGGCTCTGGAGGAGGAAACCCTCAACGCGACCCCACTTGACGAGGCAGCGATAGCCATGGTCGCAAATTTCTGTGGAATCAGTCAGATACCGACTGGGACTGACTTTTAGCCACCTATAACGGGACCTCAACCACCGACCACCGTTGCTGACCAGCTGTCTCCACAGGCTTCCGCCGGCCGCAACTCACCGATTGGTACGGCCACCCAGCCGGGGGCTAGCAGAGGCTACAGACGCGAGAGAAGATGCTGAATCAGATAAGTGGAGCACGTATGGCGAGGAGTCGGTCCTAGCGGGAATGGATGAGGAGCTGAACAATCTCTCTGATTGCCGGGGATGATGATGCCTGCGAGTAGGGCCCAAAATTCACCTCTCTATGGTGTGAGGGTCATGGTGCAAACTTTTTGGGAATGCTTATGTTAACTATGCTGCCTCTTATTTATATGTTTGTAATTCGATTTTTTTCTTTACATTGGGGGGATTGGGCGAACTGGGAATGCGGAGACAATGAGCTCTGCTCTAGTTATGGCTTCTGGGAGGGAATCTCACAGTACTGGAATGCATCCTTGCCTTCAGTTATTGGCTTTTGTAAGTGCCTACATGGCAAGTGGGAATTTGGGTGGTTGAAACTTTTTGGATGAATGAAGAACCCATTTTATTTAAGAGACCCTTTAAATTGATTAATTGGAACGTGCGAGGTCTTGGTGACAAAAATAAATGTGCTGTGATTAAGGACGTGATAGTGAGTAGTAAAGTGGGATTTAATTTCTTTGCAGGAGACTAAGTTAAGAGAAGTATCATTTTTTAAAGTGAGACAGATATGCCTGCCAAGATTTAGAGAATACTCATTCTTGGAGGCCAACGGCTCCAGGGTAGGAATTCTCCTGGCATGAAACTCCTAACTTTAAAAAGGTTGCTGAGCATAAAGGGAGTTCTCTGTAACAGTCATTTTCGAAAGAGACAACTTCCAATTTATGGTGTCCAGTGTATATGGACCAATTGGGGATATGGATAAGTTGAGATTCTTAAGGGAACTGAGAGGAATCAGGAAATTTGCTGCCTTGCCTTGGATGGTGGTGGGCGATTTTAACATATTGAGATCGGTCCAGGACTCAACTAGTGGAAATAGGAACTTGGGCATTATAATGCAATTCAATCAAACCATTAATGATTTGGATGTCATTGAGGTGCCGTTGGCCGGCAGAGCTTACACGTGGTCCAGTAAAAGACCAATCCCCACCTTCTCGAGATTGGACAGAGTCTTCCTGTCACTTCATTGGACCATGGCTGGGGTGTCTTATACCACTGCAAGACTTACCCGCCTCAGCCTCTGAACATGTCCCCTTACTATTCACACTCAAGCCGCATGATCACATTAGAAGAAGGCCGCTCAGGTTTGAAAATTATTGGTTAATGCACACAGAGGTTAACGAAGTGGTTGGGAATGCATGGGCCGCGGCCTATACAGATCCGAACCCAGCAATCAAAATGAGGAACAAGTTGCGAGCTTCTCTCTTGGCCTTAAGGAGCTGGTCATAACTTAAATTCATACATACTCTCAATTACCTACAGAGGTCAAAATGGGTGCTACAGTGCATAAACCGAGCTGAGAAAGAAGGCAGTTGTCGGCACTCGAGGTGGTACTGAGGATACGTATACGGGAACACATTCTTGCATTGGCTCTATGGAAGGAAGCAAAGTGGAAACAACGATCGGGTGCACAGTGGCTGAAATTAGGCGATAAAAACACGCGATATTTCCACGCAGTGGCAAATGAGAGGAAAAACATAAATACCATCTCTGTTCTAACCGATGACCAGGGAGTCTCCATTCCTCAAGGAAATATCCGCCATGCACTTTTCAGCCACTACAAACAGGTTCTCGGGACAGCAAGAACTGGCACCTTGCCGTTCAACATATCGGGCAAGGTGGGGCCCCCTCTTAGGGGACACTTGGAAGCGATGGACGAGAACATAACGGAAGAAGAGGTTAGACAGGTCATCTCTGGTATGCCGAATTACAAAGCCTGTGGGCCAGACGGAATCCCGATGGAGTTCTTTAAACACTTCTGGGATATCGTCAGGCACGACCTCATGGATCTGATTGTTCAATTCTTTAATGCTACGTGCAATTTGCGTTGCCTCAATAGAGCAGCCATCACTCTGGTACCAAAAAAACTAGGGGCTGCATCGATAAAAGACTTTTGTCCCATCAGTGTGGTAAATACGGTGGTTAAGATCATTTCCAAGGTCATGACGGCCAGATTACAGCCGGTAATGGATCGGTTAATAAGTTCGAAACAGACGGCCTTTATAAAGGGGAGGTCAATAATGGAATCATTCGTGGTGGCACGTGAGCTATTGACTTTCTCGCGCCGAAATAGAATCCCGTCAGTGCTGTACAAGGTCGACTTTGAAAAGGCCTTTGACACGGTAGACTGGAGCTTCCTGACGAACTTATTAATCAAGAGAGGTTTCCCGCCGAGATGGTTGTCGGCAATGCTCGAACACTGAGTACTTCGTCATCAGCCGTCAAGGTAAATGGCGACCTCACGTCCTATTTTAACCACAAGAGGGGACTTAGATAGGCGATCCGCTATCCCCATTACTGTTCATTTTGGTCGCGGACTCGCTTTAGTGGTTTCTGACAAATTCAAGACCAGCAATGCATGGGCCGATGGTCATAGAGCCGCAGGCAATTCAATTCGCGGATGACACAATTGTGTTTGCTGAGGCACATCCATACCCTGAGGGTTATTTCAATGGTACTTGGAGTGTACGAAGACCTCACGGGGTTGAAAAATAAACAGATCCAAAAGTACATTCGTAC
>JAJGRX010000792.1:10000-14136 GCA_025461125.1 Carex kokanica
AGCGCAAAAGCGGGGGGAAGTCGGCCAGCGGGGGGATCCCAAGCGTGGGGGAGCCCAGCGGGGGGAAGTTGGCTGAGCGGGGAACCCAAGCGTGGGCGCGGCCACGCAAAAGCGGGGGGAAGTCGGCCGAGCGGGGAGCCCAAGCGTGGGGGCGGCCAAGTTTGAAAAAAAAAATTGAAACCCGAAAAAAAAATTTTGAATTTTGAAAAAAAAATTGAAATTTGAAAAAAATTTGAAATTTGAAAAAAGTTTGAATTTTCGAAAAAATTTGAATTTTGAAAAAAAATTTGAAATTTGAAAAAATTTTGAAATTTAAAAAAAAAATCGGTTTATCGGGTCAAGTTGCGTGCAAAACTGGTGAGATCGCGTAAAAAAACGGTGCAACACGACCGTTTATGACATGGGGGATTTTCAGGGGGTGGTAACCCTGGGCGTGGCTGGAGCCCCAAATCCAGTATTCCCCTATAGGGGGGCAAGATTTTCAAAAGGGGTGCCCCCCCATGTACATGCCCAAGGGTGTACATGCCCCCGCCGGTGCTTTGCGCTGGTGCTGCTGGCGCTCAGCGTCGGTGCTGCCATGTACATGCCCAAGGGTGTACATGCCCCCGCCGGTGCAGCCACGCAAAAGCGGGGGGAAGTCGGTTGAGCGGGGAGCCCAAGCGTGGGGGAAGCCACGCAAAAGCGGGGGAAGTCGGCTTAGCGGGGTGCCCAAGCGTGGGGGCGGCCACGCAAAAGCGGGGGAAGTCGGCTGAGCGGGGAGCCCCAGCGTGGGGCGCGCCACGCAAAAGCGGGGGAAGTCGGCTGAGCGGGCAGCCCCAGCGGGGTGAAGTCGGCTGAGCGGGGAGCCCCAGCGCGGGGGGCGGCCACGCAAAGCGGGGGGAAGTCGGCTGAGCGGGGAGCCCAAGCGGGGTGAAGTCGGCTGAGCGGGGAGCCGCAGCGGGGGGCGGCCACGCAAAAGCGGGGGAAGCCGGCTGAGCGGGGGAGCGCCAGCGTGGGGGCAGCGCAAAAGCGGGGGGAAGTCGGCCAGCGGGGGGATCCCAAGCGTGGGGGAGCCCAGCGGGGGGAAGTCGGCTGAGCGGGGAACCCAAGCGTGGGCGCGGCCACGCAAAAGCGGGGGGAAGTCGGCCGAGCGGGGAGCCCAAGCGTGGGGGCGGCCAAGTTTGAAAAAAAAAATTGAAACCCGAAAAAAAATTTTGAATTTTGAAAAAAAAATTGAAATTTGAAAAAAATTTGAAATTTGAAAAAAATTTGAAATTTGAAAAAAGTTTGAATTTTCGAAAAAATTTGAATTTTGAAAAAAAATTTGAAATTTGAAAAAATTTTGAAATTTAAAAAAAAATCGGTTTATCGGGTCAAGTTGCGTGCAAAACTGGTGAGATCGCGTAAAAAAACGGTGCAACACGACCGTTTATGACATGGGGGATTTTCAGGGGGTGGTAACCCTGGGCGTGGCTGGAGCCCCAAATCCAGTATTCCCCTATAGGGGGGCAAGATTTTCAACAGGGGTGCCCCCCCATGTACATGCCCAAGGGTGTACATGCCCCCGCCGGTGCTTTGCGCTGGTGCTGCTGGCGCTCAGCGTCGGTGCTGCCATGTACATGCCCAAGGGTGTACATGCCCCCGCCGGTGCAGCCACGCAAAAGCGGGGGGAAGTCGGTTGAGCGGGGAGCCCAAGCGTGGGGGAAGCCACGCAAAAGCGGGGGAAGTCGGCTTAGCGGGGTGCCCAAGCGTGGGGGCGGCCACGCAAAAGCGGGGGAAGTCGGCTGAGCGGGGAGCCCCAGCGTGGGGGCGCCACGCAAAAGCGGGGGAAGTCGGCTGAGCGGGCAGCCCCAGCGGGGTGAAGTCGGCTGAGCGGGGAGCCCCAGCGCGGGGGGCGGCCACGCAAAGCGGGGGGAAGTCGGCTGAGCGGGGAGCCCAAGCGGGGTGAAGTCGGCTGAGCGGGGAGCCGCAGCGGGGGGCGGCCACGCAAAAGCGGGGGAAGCCGGCTGAGCGGGGGGCGCCAGCGTGGGGGCAGCGCAAAAGCGGGGGGAAGTCGGCCAGCGGGGGGATCCCAAGCGTGGGGGAGCCCAGCGGGGGGAAGTTGGCTGAGCGGGGAACCCAAGCGTGGGCGCGGCCACGCAAAAGCGGGGGGAAGTCGGCCGAGCGGGGAGCCCAAGCGTGGGGGCGGCCAAGTTTGAAAAAAAAAATTGAAACCCGAAAAAAAATTTTGAATTTTGAAAAAAAAATTGAAATTTGAAAAAAATTTGAAATTTGAAAAAAATTTGAAATTTGAAAAAAGTTTGAATTTTCGAAAAAATTTGAATTTTGAAAAAAAATTTGAAATTTGAAAAAATTTTGAAATTTAAAAAAAAATCGGTTTATCGGGTCAAGTTGCGTGCAAAACTGGTGAGATCGCGTAAAAAAAACGGTGCAACACGACCGTTTATGACATGGGGGATTTTCAGGGGGTGGTAACCCTGGGCGTGGCTGGAGCCCCAAATCCAGTATTCCCCTATAGGGGGGCAAGATTTTCAAAAGGGGTGCCCCCCCATGTACATGCCCAAGGGTGTACATGCCCCCGCCGGTGCTTTGCGCTGGTGCTGCTGGCGCTCAGCGTCGGTGCTGCCATGTACATGCCCAAGGGTGTACATGCCCCCGCCGGTGCAGCCACGCAAAAGCGGGGGGAAGTCGGTTGAGCGGGGAGCCCAAGCGTGGGGGAAGCCACGCAAAAGCGGGGGAAGTCGGCTTAGCGGGGTGCCCAAGCGTGGGGGCGGCCACGCAAAAGCGGGGGAAGTCGGCTGAGCGGGGAGCCCCAGCGTGGGCGCGCCACGCAAAAGCGGGGGAAGTCGGCTGAGCGGGCAGCCCCAGCGGGGTGAAGTCGGCTGAGCGGGCAGCCCCAGCGGGGTGAAGTCGGCTGAGCGGGGAGCCCCAGCGCGGGGGGCGGCCACGCAAAGCGGGGGGAAGTCGGCTGAGCGGGGAGCCCAAGCGGGGTGCGGCCACGCAAAGCGGGGGGAAGTCGGCTGAGACGGGAGCCCAAGCGGGGTGAAGTCGGCTGAGCGGGGAGCCGCAGCGTGGGGGCGCCACGCAAAAGCGGGGGAAGTTGGCTGAGCGGGGAGCCGCAGCGGGGGGGCGGCCACGCAAAAGCGGGGGGAAGCCGGCTGAGCGGGGAGCCCCAGCGTGGGGGCAGCCACGCAAAAGCGGGGGGAAGCCGGCTGAGCGGGGAGCCCAAGCGTGGGGGAAGCCACACAAAAGCGGGGGGAAGGCACGCAAAAGCGGGGGAAGTCGGCTGAGCGGGGAGCCCCAGCGGGGTGAAGTCGGCTGAGCGGGGAGCCCCAGCGTGGGAGCGGCCACGCAAAGCGGGGGGAAGTCGGCTGAGAGGGGAGCCCAAGCGGGGTGAAGTCGGCTGAGCGGGGAGCCCCAGCGTGGGGGCGGCCACGCAAAAGCGGGGGGAAGTCGGCTGAGCGGTGGAAAAAGGGCCCAGCGGGGTGCTCTGCGCTAGTGCATCCACATAAAATGGGGGGGAGCCTGGGGGATTTCCAGGGGGTGGTAACCCTGGGCGTGGCTGGAGACCCAAATCCAGTTTTCCCCTATAGGGGGAGGGATATTTGGAAGGGGCGCCCCCTCATGTACATGCCAAGCGGTGTACATGGCCCCGACCAGTGGGAAAAAACGGCCCGAGCGGGGGATAAACGCGGCCCGAGCGGGGGATAAACGCGGACCGAGCGGGTCGGAGGAAACACGGATCGAGGCGGGTCGGAAACACGGATCGAGCGGGTCGAAAACACGGACCCGTGCGGCTGAAAAACCGCGTACCCATCGGTTGGAAAAACAAGGACAAGAGCGGCTGAAAACGCGACCAAGCGTTGGAAAAAACACGGACCCGAGGCTGTGAAAAAAACACGATGGAGCGGGGGAAAAACACGGACCGAGCGGCTGAAAAAACACATTGAGCGGGGGAAAAACACGGACATCGAGCGGCTGGAAAAACACGACACAGCGGTGGTGAAAAAACACGGACCGAGCGGCTGAAAACAAAAACACGGACCGAGCGCTGAAAAAACACGATAGAGCGGGGGAAAACACGGACCGAGCGGCTTAAGAAACACAAATTGAGAGCGGGGGAAAAAACACGGACCGAGCGGCTGAAAAACACGATT